>JAFIRS010008017.1:0-20139 GCA_018342105.1 Gonioctena quinquepunctata | reverse complement strand
CAGTCAAATTAAAAGGGCGGTTCCATTCAAATAAAATATGAACAGGTCCCTTCACTCCCCTTGGTATACCAAATAGAATATATTTTTCACTTGATACTGACTTGCTCTTACTTTTTGTTTATGTCCTTGAAAGTAATCAACTAACCAATCATACACATTACAATTTATTCTGTAACTTTTCAATGCAAACAATGATACATTTCCACCAATAGTTTCGAATGCCTTCTTCAAATCTAGATAGACAACTATAACATATTTGTCATTATCCACTGCAGTTTTAAATTTACACAAAGAGTGTTGTAATGCAGCCTCACATGAATACTTCTTTCGAAACCCTGACTGGTTGCTAATAATCAATATGTATTGATATATTCTAGTATTTGATTGTAGACATCTTTTTCTAAGGCATTCTCAATAGGAGGTAGTGTATTGATAGGTTGGAGTTCTCTACCTCCAATTGTATTTCTCTTTAGAAATAATAGTACCTACTTATCTTTAATGAATTTGGAATTTTGCCATGCTCCAGGGAAGTATTTATTAGGTTTAAGAATACGTGGCCTACAGTTTCAAAGATATTTTTCAGAACTTCGGAATTTATTGTTTTAAAGATACCAATTTTATTATCTGATGTATTTAATATTATTAAAAAGGCTGAGATCCAAAAACGGTCCATATTGTTCCATGGTTGAATCATCTGTTCCTTCTACTGTTTGGCTTATACTATTTATAAAATAAGTGTTCAAATCATTATCTATGTCGCTATCTTCTTGCATTATTATTTTTTGCACCAAGTCTTCAAATTCAATGCAGGTAAGTCTTTCATTATGCACATTATTTTTTTTTAGAATTTTCCACTTGAGCTGAGCATTATTTTTGTACCTATCTATTTTGTCAAGATAATATTGGTCTTTTTTCATCAAGTTTACAACTTTATTTCTTTGTTTTTTTTGAAGGTTTCCCACTTTTTTAATTTATCAGGTCCTGAAAAATTTTTGAAGCACTTATATCTCTTGGCTAGCTAAGCAGTAGAAGTTATGGATCTAATAAGAAGCTCCAAAATGAACTCACAGCCTACTATAGTATCTTCTACATTTGGAATTTCTATATGGGGTGTACGTTTCACGAATGTGATTGAATGTATATCAGAAGGGTTCTTCAAACGACTCCTATATTTATTCAAGTAAACCCAAATTTTGGATACAAATCAGCATTTGGACACCCTGAAGGAATCTCCTACTTCAAAGTTACTATTGGTTAGTGTTGCTATCTAGCAGTGAAATTAACGATATTTCATTTGTGGGGGAATGAGAATGTCGCCAAATTTTCTGGACTATTGAGTTACAAGCATCAGAGCATTCATTCATTGGTGAATTATAATTGAGATGATAACTAATTGAATTTTTCAAATTACTCAATTCATAGCACAAATTAGACCCTGTAGCCGACTCTCATGTTGGATCTGCCTATAAAATAAATACGTCGGCAATCTGTTCTATTTGCAATATGCTCGTTAATGAGTCTCTTCAGCATATATTATTTGACTGTCTTTTTCATGACTTGAGACTGAGTTCAGATTTGATTCTCCCATTCCATGGGGGCAATATTCCACGTCAAAAATGATTTAGGTACTAACTTACTTTCAATGCTAGCTTATGTAAAATATTTGATATGTATATATATATATATATATATATATATATGTATATATATATATATATATATATATATATATATATGTATATATATATATATATACATATATATATAGTGTCCGTCATAAAGTTGATATTATGGGAAAAAAAATTGTTATTGAAATTTCTGAAAAACTCTAATGGCGGTTCGTTTTTGCCTGTCTGACAACTAAAAAATCTGTTGCGACCCATATCACGTGACCACAGATTTGGCGGGAATTTAAATAAAAGTTGTCTGTGGTGCCAAAAAACGGGTCAAATTGACAGGTAATTGAAAAAATTTATTGAGAAAATGTGTTTGGAATTCAACAAGGACCCCATATACAATTTTGAACCAGATTGAAAAAAAAAATCTAAAATACCATTTTATTCCTCTACCCTTACTAAGAAACATTATACATTCTTGTTTTATCTGATCAACAGAACTATGTTGGAAAATGTTCGCCGCGAAATGTTTTCCAGAACAATTCTATGTTTGGGGTGCGAAGGTGGTCACGTAGAATATTGAAAATTTGTACATTGTTTGTTTATTGAGTTTTTTTTATTTTTCCACATCCACCTAAACAATACTAAATTTAATTAGGATAAATAATGTATTATTAAGGTTTAGTTACAAATATTAGTTTAAATTTTATTTACGGGTTGAGAATATTGAATAAGCTCATGTGCATCAATATACAGGGCAGGACTACACCTAGTGACAAGACTAAATTGTGTTTTCATAATTAATCTTCCGCAAAATGTCTATTCCACAAATATTTGATTAGTTTTGACTCAAACTTATGTGATTTAGGTTATTAAAGCTGTTTCCAGGTAAAACAAGAATGTATGTTTCTTAGTAAAGGTAGAGGAATAAAATGGAATTTTTGTTTTTTTTAATCTGGTTCAAAATTGGTTCATGAGGTCCTCGTTGAATTCTAAACACATTTTCCCAATAACATTTTTTGATATCTTGTTAATTTGGCACCAGAGTCAACTTTTTTTGAAATTTCCGCCAAATCTGAGGTCACGTGATGTAAGTCGCATCGGATTTTTTTAGTTGTCAGTGCGAATTTACACGATCCAATAAATTGGTCAATTTTGGGACCTTGAATTTTATTGATAGGTGTAAACAGAAAATTGTCGTCAATTTGAACTTGACCAATAAATTGATAAGTTTAGAATCGGTTCTAATTTTTCATCAATTTTTAGTGACAATTTGCAGTAACTTTCGGCCATGAATTGGATGCCTGCTAGAACAGAGATTTTCAGGTTATATGTTATTACTTACGCGATTTCACATACCCTACCCTAACCGCGCGAAAAATGATTGTGCGAAAAAAAAACATGATTTACGTTGCATTACATTCGCAGCAATGTGCATTGCTGAATATAAAAGACAAGAGATGTAGAAGATGGTGGATTAGAGCTTGGATTGAGAAAAGAGGGAAAGGAAACTTGACATCAGTTCATGAAAAATTCCAGAGTGCAGATCCTAATCAATCATTCAAACGATATTTAAGAATGGATCAGAGTCAATTCAATAAGCTATTGAATAATATTCGGAACTTTTCCTATAGTTGAACCATTTCTTGTCAGTATGTTGGTATTCCTGGGTGAAAATTGTTGCCAAAATTGACCAATAAATTGTCAGGTGTAAATATAACCCATATTGGTCAATTTTATTGTTCAATTTTATTGGATCGTGTAAATTCGCACTCCAGACATGCAGAAACGAGCCGCCATTAGAGTTTTTCAGAAATTTCAATAACAAATTTTTTTCCCATATGTAGCCAACTTTATGACGGACACTGTATATAGGTTTTCTTATGTAGGGTGATTGCGCCAGTAGTCGGCCACTTAAGGGGATATTGTAGGTTTGATACGGTTCCATATTTACATATTCGCTGATAGAAAATTAAAAAAAATATGACGAATAGAAAAAGGTATAAGTAATATGAAAAAAAATATTACAGAACCATAGGGCTTCCACACCTTCAAGAAAAAAATAATATCTACAAAAAGTACACTTTTGCTAGTTCTCGCCCCAAATTCCAGTTCTCGACCTGCTAGTGCACCAATTCTCGCCACCTACCCAGTTGTCGTCCCATTGATACCTTTTGCGCCATGGATCTTATGTTCCCATCAATAAGGTTGATATTAGCGATTTTCGAATGAACAGCTTAGACAACATATTTATTGAGTTTAATGAAACAGAACAGTTTACAAAAAGAAAAATATAAAGTATATCAAATAAAATAAAAAAACATTTAAAATAAAAACGTCAAAAAATAAAATACTTTTTCTTAAAACAAAAAATAACAGAAAAGAAACATCTTAATAAAAAAGTATGGAGTTGCGATCAGGTACAATTTTCGCATATATAATCTTTTTTCCCAGCCTCAGAATAAGGTAGAGAAGAAAGATTGGTACAATGCAGGTGGTACCACCTTATACAGCCTTCAGCCAATATTCTTCTTCCCTTATCCTCTATGTGCTAATCAGAACATCATCACACATGGAACATTTTGCTTTGGCCTCCCTAGGTTTTGGTTTGGATTTCAATTTTGATTTCCTTTCAGCAATTTCCTTCCTCCTAATCATTCTCTTTTCCTGCAACTTCACTTCTCTTTCTGCCTTCAAAGTTGCTCTTATCTTGCGTCTATTTTCAATGTCTTTGGTTTTTTCAATTTATCTTCCTCTTCAAGTAAAATGCTGCTACATAGGCACCTACCTACCTAGGTAGGTAGGTAGGTAGGTAGGTAGGTAGGTAGGTACCAACTATCGAGGAATCAATTTTTTTTTAATATTTTGTAGTAAAATAATATGTACCTAGGTATTATCGGACATATTGTTGGAAGCACTCTGCTTTTCATAGCAAAATTTGTTGAAATTCAATAAAACAAAGTGGAAAATTGATTGCGATTTCTGGTCTGATGAGTGGCCGAGAACAGGCGTTCTTGATGCTAGTTGTCGACCGCAAATATTTTATAGAAAATGTGCTGGCCGACAATTGGCACATATTATACCAATTCTCGGCCATATAAAAGCAAGTTATTATATTTATTTTATATATGACATTTTAGTGGCCGGAAACTGGCTACAGAATCAACTTCCATAAGAACTTCAAAAAGGACAGAACGATAAATGTCCATAGCATTGGACCGTGTCATTAAAGGACCACGAATACTCAGCTCTATGATCCAGTTCTCGGCCACCATGGCCATAAATGGAAAATAGTTGTTTGAGATTCCAATCTACCGCCACCCTCAATTTAAAGAAAACATAATTCATTTACAGTTTTCTCGCATTGAAATGGTAGTTCAACAAATAAAGATACCCCCTACATAAGTTTTTTCTTGTAGATCTAGAAAAAAATCACTTGAACTTACCGTTGAAGAAGTTATGTCCCACTACTTTTTTTCAATTGACCAACGCACAAACAACGTTCACTTCGACCACCATCTCTTGAACTGGCAGGGAAAGAATGATGAGTCTCTGAACAGGTAAAACTATGAAGGAATATGGCGGGAAAAGTATGAGAGAACTTTTGGCGGAATTTTCAAATATGTAGAGTTAGTATCTTTCTTATTATTTCATGAAAATGGCAAAAACGGCCGACAACTGGAAGTGGCCGGCAAACTGGCGCAATCACCCTACCAAACATTTTGTGGTGAGAATGTTTTTCTTGGACATAATTTATCTATTATCTGAGACCATAAAAAATCCTATATAGGGATAGAACATGTCAAAATATTAAGTTATAGTTATGAGTTGAATAGAACATTTAACAAATTTATTGATGGATTCCTTTTATAACAATATAGAAATGCCGCTCCTAGCACTACTGATGGAGCATCTTCAAAATTGATCCACAAAATTTGACTTAATTCCATCCGTTAAAATATGGTAACAAAAACTCAATCAAAGAGGAAAAACAAAGGCTTTTTTGTAGTTTCTGAAAAAGTTTGGGTGAAAGACAAGATATAGACTTTGAATAAAGGAAATATAGTTTGGACACTTCAATCAGTTAAGTTGAAAATGTTTTGACAGTTCTAACAACCATTCAAATTTTGTCATTTTGTGTCATATGAAACAATTTCACCCAACCATGTCAACATTACACTGATAATTGCATTCAGTGCAATTATCAATCTTTCGGCTTTGGGCTGTTACCAAGGAACGAGCTTTCGATTGTCATAAAATTATCTCGTCTATTATCAATGTCCTAGGGATATTACTATTGATAATAGATCTCATCAAATTATTTCAACTGACTAGATACCTACTACCCTAACCATTTCTCTATCACTATATTCACTATAATAATAGTAGAAACTGTAGTTTACCCCTTTCTGAACACATAGTTCAAGTATATGAGGGAAATGGAGGCAGAGTAAATGTAAACCAGGAAATAGATTTTCTGTGACATAATAGCCTATACATAACACAAAGGTGTTTGTATTTTACAGAACATAACCGATTTTAGTTTATTTTGATTTTACTTCAAACAAAATAGAACAATCATTTTTTCTCAAATTCCAGTATTTCATAAAATTCACCCACTCTCACTGCTACACCTTTGTCAGATTCAATCTCTTGAGGTAGGTCAGTTTCAGGTTCTCCCGATACAATGCCTTCTCCGATATCTGTGTTACTATCTCCTCTTAAAATTTTTAGTCTCTCTCTTAGTTGTAACCTGGCATACTCAACCTTGTCGATATCTTTTTTCTTGGACCCAACCTTTGTTTCTAAAGAAGACAACGTTTGATCTAGAGTTTTCAATACCACAAAGGAATCAGGATGTGCATTGTGTTTAACATAAAACTCCCCTGTGTGGATTATATTCCCTTTCATTAAAATGTTTTTACCCAAAGGGATCAAGGATTCACATTCAGGATATCGTCCTAAGTGTTTGATGTTCTCGATTAGGTCTTCTAGGGCTTTTGTTTCTTCAAAAGTTTCTGCTAACACTTGTTCAGTTTTAACAATATCATTTTCTAAATGTGCTGTGTACTCGTCGCGGGTATTAACAATTTTCAAAATATCTTCCATTTTGAGGTTAATTTTAGGAATTTTATTGTTTATTTAACGGCAACTAAAAATCTGTTACATTTCTGGGTTTGTGAAACTATTTTCAAACTCATACGGGTTGGTTTGGTAAGTGAATCAGTGTTGCCAGCCTCGAAATCCCAAATTGTCCAATGGTTACCCGAGTTAAGAAAATTAAAGACACAATTTTTTAGAATGCATTTGTTTTTAGGAACAACATTAAAATCGCAACATTCGATGAAGGTATCAATTATGGTTCTTTTCATTTTTGTAAAATTCAGAGTTTTTATCATAGGACACTCACAATATAAAACAGCACCTCTCGCCTTCTTGAAAAATAGCTGAAGCTTTTTGAGTAGTATTTCTGAAATTTGGTTTCTGAACTGGTTAGTTCAAATTATGTATGTAATGCCCTCTTATCCCTTTCAAAAGCTGCCGCTATAAGTATTAGAATTTTTAAAAACTTTCACTAGTTTTTAAAGTGCTATTTCTGAAATTTTGTTTTTGAACTGGTTAGTTTGTTAAATCAACCATCCAAATTATGTAACGCCCCCTCATCCCTTTCAAAAGCGGCCGTTATTAGTACTAGAATTTTTGAATACTTTCAATAGTAGGAACCTCTTCACAGGCATTTTAACCTACTCGGGTTGACACGATCCCCAACCTGCACGTTCGTTTTCCTAATCCGAGTTAACTACGCGCGTTCGCAAATTTTCGCTTACTCTATCACTGACTCAGCTTCGTCTAGCATAACCCTATTCAAAAGCAGGGTCGCTACAGACACCGCATGCGTATCACCAAAAGTTTAAAAATCATTTGAATTTATGAGGAAAATAAAAACTGCAACATTCCAAACAATAACGTCGTTAGCTTTTGATTATGTTTTTGATGAAGACGATGAGTTGTGAGATGTTTTATATTTTGATGTTATCTTCCAGTAAGATGAAGAAACAAAACGTTTCTAAACAAACAAAGACGAGTTTGCATTCGGAATTATGAAGAAGTAATTTTACGCTATTCCATGGCAGGTAAAATAGGACTGATATTCCCTTCACAAATTCATCATTCAAAATTTGATTTCATAGATTTCCAGAGTCATTTTCGATTAGAAAGTAGAACTGTTAGATGAGTTGAAGTTATGTCTTGTGTCAGAACCAGAACAAATAAGAATAAGCTCAACCTGATACGTTCGTGGGGTAAGTGATCAGAGTGATCCGTTAGCAAAGAAAGTAAACGTTATAGGAGAGTATTCCCCACAAGACAATGGTGACACTAATAGAAGGAGATGAAAGATCATTTGTGAGTCATAGTGACGTATTTGGACATGTCATGGCCACCATTCTCTCTGGACAGTAGCGGACTAGCGCACTCCGCACTCTGGTATCTAAGAGTTACAGGCTTTTGAATGTATATTGGACCACTCTGTATGTTACGTGGGCCACCTGCACTCATGTCCATGTACGTCAATATGACGGGTTAATGCAACAAGATTCTGATTGGCTAGAACTTATTAGTACCTCCTATTCATATAACGTTTACTCTCTTTGATCCGTTACGTGATCTATTGGGATCGAGTTGGTGAACCAGAGTAAGTTTCCGAAAATGCCTATAGAATGTAAGGGTGCAGTTAATTTCATTTATTTTTCTGCTTCCGTCCGGGGATTCTTGTTCATTACAGCCCGGAACAGATTTCTTTAGTTGATATGGATTCAGGATCCCTCTGAAAACAGTAATTTTATGGAAATCGAAATACTTCAGGTGATGCAGCTTGCAGTTATAGTTACCATAGAACAGAACTAGAAAAACTAAACTAACGTCTGACGTCACTATGAATTCTGTGCTGGGTCAACAAATTGGAAGCAGATCTCAGAACTTGAGCACAGTGTTTAAGATCTGTGAGACAGTTGCAGGCATAAAAACACCAAACAAACTGATCCAGATTTTATGTTCTTTGAACAGAATAGAAAGAAAAAACCTATATAGGATCAGAGTATTATCCGAAATTACAGAAAATATAGCTAAATTATCCGATGAATTTTAGGATCCATCCCCGGACACCTGAAATTAACCGCAAATCGGATAATTATCCGGTAAACGGCAACACTGGCGAATAGGCCTTTTCACAACACGTTAGAGTGCATTTACTTTTGAGACAGCAGGTTTATCGATCCTTCCCCCACTTAATGAACAGTTCCTCTCGAAGGTTTCCGAAGCGAAGCTATTACGAATCCATGGGCGTACCAAATAATTTAGTAAAAGCGATACACAAGACGTATCATGAATTCGATAGCATTCGCCAAAATTTCTTTTTTTGCTACTGAAAAGTACATACCCCACACCCCAGGGCATTTTTGCAAGGTAACAGTAAACAAATCTGAATAAATCACACTAGATACCCACTTTTTAACCTAACAAACGTGATCTTTCAACCGCTGCATGTCATGACACTGCTACACACGATGACCAAATCGTACCCACTCGTGTTTTCCCCTGTCTACCTACCATTGTCAAAGATTATTGTTCTACTCTTTGCCATTAATTGTGCTGTCTCAATGAGCCTTTTTTCTCAAGCACGAAAAATTCCCCACTAGTAGCGCTAGTAGTCCGGTAGAGACAAACATTACCTAACTCACATTAAAGTACATGTAAAACATGTTTTTGGCAGAAGACGACGTTCCAGGAATCAAATTAAAATTAACAAATGTGAAGGATAATAATGTAGCGACATTAAAACGGTGGCTTGCTTGTCAAAATCTTAAAATTTCCGTTAAAAAAATGAATTAATTACAGTGAATATGATTCAAGAGGTTATTTTTAGGCACCATTTTTGCGCACAAAAATCACTCACAGCTTAACCTACAAACACCAAATCACTCATTTTCGGTACAACTTTGCACAAAATGTAGCCGGTTTTATCGAAGAAATACTCCTCCTTCAACATTTACACTTAACCTTACTTTTCACATTTACTAAATTTCATCTGTCAAAGGTGATAGTATTTTTTAACCGACGAAACCAAAAAGGAGGAGGTTCTCTATTCGACGTGTATATTTTTTTTATGTATAATCACGCACAACTTTTCACAGAGCGGTTCGATTCCGATTTCATTGGATAGGGTGTACTTCGAAATTGGTCCCATTCCAATTTGAACAACAAAATCCATTCCTAAGGGTAGCAAAATGAAGGATATTGATCGTTCACCCTCTTAATATTGGTCCGTTAACCGATTCTATCAGGCATAACTTTGTAGTGGGTTTTCCGATTTGGATGATTCTTTTTTTATTAAAAAGCGTATACCACATAGTTGATCATATTCCAATTTAAAATGAAATGATCCACCGCTATGGGTAGAAAAATAGGAGATGATTGATTTTTCACTTGTGAACTTTGGCACACATATGTAGTTGACATTGACAGCCCCTCCTACATCCGTCAAAATGATAACATGATGAAATTAACTAACCAGAACTTTCAAAATTAATTGTTATTATACAGTGACCGGCAGAAAGTACGCATCATATGGGAATTTTTTTTAATATAATATTTTGATAAATGTCGATACATGCATCGCTTCTGCATCAAAGACACCCAAAGTAGTGCCGTTCGTCTTTCTGTTTGGCGGAAATTTGAAAAATTTAAAATTATGTTCAAAACACTTATTTGGAATATTGAAAAATGTTATTTGGAAAAGTTGTTTAGAAGGACATTTATAGCTATGTACAAGTTTGAAATCTGAGATAAAAAAATAAAATCATTTTGCATAAAATTTCCATTTGGAAAATAATTTCTGATCAAAGAAACTCATTAGTAAAGCCTCAAGAGTAATATTTTGTGAAGATTCACCAGCTACTTCTATTTTATTCGAAGAAAATTTTAATTTGGATTTTATGTTAGTGCTCATAAGAGGTCACAGAAATATCTTCAGGACATTATAATCCCGATACTGTTTATTATTGACAAAGAACCATGTATCTACAGAATTTTAATATGAATTTTTTATTATAATGTCCTGGAGATATTTCAGTGACCTCTTATGAAGCAGCTGAATACATGGCAAATCCATAGATTTCAATTTTTTTCCGAATAAAATAGAAGTAGCTTGCGAATATTTACAAAATATCATTTAAAATATTACTGTTGGCCTTACTAATGAGTTTCTTTGTCTAAAATGTATTTTTCCAAATTGAAATTTTTATTATGGTTTTTACATTTTTTCAAAAAGTCTAAAATAATTTTTAATTTTTTTAAATTTCCTTCCAAACACGAAAAGACGAACGGCACTGTACAACGTCTTTTGGGGTTGCTTTTGATGCAGAAGCAATTGCACATATCGATATTCGTCAAAATTTATTAATAAAAGAATTTTCCATATGATGCGTACTTTCTGCCGGTCACTGTATAACAATAAATAGTTAAAATAGAAAATCATATTATTTAATAGTTAATAGTTGAAGTAAGCTAGGCAAGTAAGTATTTTGGAAGTAATCAAAAATTAAGTAAGTAGTAATAAGTAGATTTCAGCAACAAAAAATTGAAAAATAAAAACTTTTTAAGCGTTTTGATTACTTCTTTTAAAGTAATATAATTAGGAGCTCAATTATCATTTAGACTAAGTGTAAATTCATGCAGCACAAAATAACAATTATCAAATGACAAATAAGAAATAGCATTTAGCAATATAAGTTGAAACCTTAGTTTTCAATGACTATGTTCATGCAGACAAATAACAATTATCATTTAAGAAATAACAAGTAGAAGTTGGCCAACTTTTATCTTTTTACATTATTTGAACGATGATGAAAATAACCTTCCACTTTCTAATATTTGAGGTATTGTTTTTGGTTAGCATCAGTAACAAGTACAATGATTCGGACTCTTGTATTTCATTGGACATTTTGAATTTTAACTTTTTTTTTTATTATCGAGGGGACATGGAATTTTGGAAAAGTAGGGTTACCTAATTTAAATGCCTGGGATCTCCGTCTTGTGCGCATGCTTACTTTTTATTTCTTAATTGTTATTTTGAGTGCATGAATGCTACATTTTAATTCTTGTTAATTGATAATTGTTACTTGTTATTTCTTATTTTATAAGTGTTATTTTGTGCTGCATGAATCCACACTATGAAGGTTTATATTATTTTTTGCTTTTCAGTTGATTTTTTCGTCGGTTTAATTTTTTGTTAAAAAGTTTTTAATTTATAAAACCGGCTATATTTTGTTCAAAGTTGTACTGAAAATTTTACAAAAATGAGTGATTTGGTGTTTGTAGTTTAAGCTGGTAAAAAGAAGGAGGCATTGTGAGTGATATTTGTTTGCGAAAACGGTGCCTAAAAATGATCTCTTGAAGAAGGAGAAAGTCAATATACCTCGGAAACGGTATGAGACCGCCGCGTTTTTCTTTTGGATGGGTCCAGGAGGCAAAAACACGTAAGAAAAGTCAAACAGCTATTTTCGTTGCAGAAACTGGATCAGGATTTTCTTCAGTTGGACCTTTACCACCAATAAAATGTTTAGAGCAAACATATGAATTTTTATTTTTGTTAAATCCACTCTCCTCGAGGCATATATCCATTTATTACATCTGACCTCATTTTACGAATGTTATTAAAAACACGTTTTCCTCTGGATCGAAGTACAGTTCGCAAAACTACAATGTTTTGTTGGCTTTGTGGTTATTAATTTCAATTTTATTTTCTCAATTATTTTAAATAATTCAACTGTATACTAATAACACTATTGAAAAGGGAAACATTCTCAATTGAATATTGATAGAAAGATTTTTCTGTGAATTGAAAAATCCACGATTAAAATGAAGTAATTTTTTGTGAATGTCTAACAGAAAACAACTACTTCCCCGGCTAAAGCCACGCTGGACATTGAACTACATCTGACATAGATATTCTGAAAAGGCCCTAACTCAAAAGAAAAATCTGAAATTGAAAATTTGCATTTTCATTCAGATAGTTATTTGATTTTCTATTCCAGTCTTAATTAAGAACTCATAAAGATGAATGAGGCAAAGAAGAATGTTTTCCAAAAGAGAGTACTCACCAGAAATCATTCGTAACATTGACGCAGAGAGCATCGCATTCACTAGGTCTTCAATACATTTTTGTCGACGAAAATCTATTTCACGCTTCCACGATCATCAGGAAGACCGGAAGAAATGAGAAACACATTTTCAAGAAGCAATCTCACTTTGCAAAGATGGAAAAAATTAGAATCATTTCTTTTGGAGAGACACTTTGAAATTAGTGTTTTCTGACATTAAAACCTGTCATGGGGTATGATAGATTGATTTATTGAAAATATAAACAGGATGTTCATAAAATCAGATGTGGAATCATCTGCGACTGAAAGATAAACTTTAGTCACTATCTTCCATCGTCAAGATAACCTCTTGTGGGGTATTCATGTTGAAAAGGAAACATTCTAATTAATATTAGAAAAATTAAAATTGAAAAATCCACGATTAAAATGGAGTAATTTTTTGTGAATGTCTAACAGAAAACAACTACTTCCCCGGCTAAAGCCACGCTGGACATTGAACTACATCTGATAGATATTCGTCGACAAAAATTTATTGAAGACCTAGTGAATGCGATGTCTCTCCTGCGTCAATGTTACGAATGATTTCTGGTGAGTACTCTCTTTTGGAAAACATTCTTCTTTGCCTCATTCATCTTTATGAGTTCTTAATTAAGACTGGAATAGAAAATCAAATAACTATCTGAATGAAAATGCAAATTTTCAATTTCAGATTTTTTCTTTTGAGTTAGGGCCTTTTCAGAATGTCATGGGGTATGATAGATTGATTTGTTGAAAATATAAACAGGATGTTCATAAAATCAGATGTGGAATCATCTGCGACTGAAAGATAAACTTTAGTCACTATCTTCCATCGTCAAGATAACCTCTTGTGGGGTATTCATGTTGAAAAGGGAAACATTCTCAATTGAATATTGATAGAAAGATTTTTCGTGAATTGAAAATCCACGATTAAATGGAGTAATTTTTTGTGAATGTCTAACAGAAAACAACTACTTCTCCGGCTAAAGCCACGCTGGACATTGAACTACATCTGATAGATATTCGTCGACAAAAATTTATTGAAGACCTAGTGAATGCGATGTCTCTCCTGCGTCAATGTTACGAATGATTTCTGGTGAGTACTCTCTTTTGGAAAACATTCTTCTTTGCCTCATTCATCTTTATGAGTTCTTAATTAAGACTGGAATAGAAAATCAAATAACTATCTGAATGAAAATGCAAATTTTCAATTTCAGATTTTTTCTTTTGAGTTAGGGCCTTTTCAGAATATCTATCAGATGTAGTTCAATGTCCAGCGTGGCTTTAGCCGGGAAGTAGTTGTTTTCTGTTAGACATTCACAAAAAATTACTTCATTTTAATCGTGGATTTTTCAATTCACAGAAAAATCTTTCTATCAATATTCAATTGAGAACAACATGAATACCCCACAAGAGGTTATCTTGACGATGGAAGATAGTGACTAAAGTTTATCTTTCAGTCGCAGATGATTCCACATCTGATTTTATGAACATCCTGTTTATATTTTCAACAAATCAATCTATCATACCCCATGACAGGTTTTAATGTCAGAAAACACTAATTTCAAAGTGTCTCTCCAAAAGAAATGATTCTAACTTTTTCCATCTTTGCAAAGTGAGATTGCTTCTTGAAAATGTGTTTCCCATTTCTTCCGGTCTTCCTGATGATCGTGGAAGCATGAAATAGATTTTCGTCGACAAAAATGTATTGAAGACCTAGTGAATGCGATGTCTCTCCTGCGTCAATGTTACGAATGATTTCTGGTGAGTACTCTCTTTTGGAAAACATTCTTCTTTGCCTCATTCATCTTTTATGAGTTCTTAATTAAGACTGGAATAGAAAATCAAATAACTATCTGAATGAAAATGCAAATTTTCAATTTCAGATTTTTTCTTTTGAGTTAGGGCCTTTTCAGAATATCTATCAGATGTAGTTCAATGTCCAGCGTGGCTTTAGCCGGAGAAGTAGTTGTTTTCTGTTAGACATTCACAAAAAATTACTTCATTTTAATCGTGGATTTTTCAATTCACAGAAAAATCTTTCTATCAATATTCGATTGAGAATGTTTCCCTTTTCAACATGAATACCCCACAAGAGGTTATCTTGACGATGGAAGATAGTGACTAAAGTTTATCTTTCAGTCGCAGATGATTCCACATCTGATTTTATGAACATCCTGTTTATATTTTCAACAAATCAATAACACTATCTTAAATAGAGAAGGTTTGATGTTTGTCTCTATGACAAGTGCTGCCTCCCGTGACGAATTTGCCACACTATTCTCAAGAAAAGGCTCGTTGCGTCACATCGAATATGAAATCACGCTTGAATGCAGTTCATCCGAGAAAAACACTTCAGTAAACGATCCCCGCAAGTAGTACATTTTTCTTGGAAAAAAGTTTAATATTCAGGTAGAGTTGTCGTGAATTTTAAGCAAATTAAGGAGTTGTTTTATATTTATTAGAGAGTTATTGCAACGTCCGTTCTATAGTTCTTTTAATAAAGTTTCTTTTATTTTAACATATACGCATGCGCATTGTGTCGAACTTTGAGGATATCCTCAATCTAAAATACAGGCATCCCTTACTTAATGAAGGCCAAGAACCTTTTATTAAAAGTTCCTTTATTTTGAGAGATTTGTTTTTTTTGTCATATCTGTCGCCAGTTGAACATCTAAAGTTTGTTAAGCACTGTTCGTCTATATATTTTGAAAATCAAATAAAGCAGGTTCATTTAGTTGTGGTATATTTTCTACCCCAACAATATTGTGAAGAATTAATTCGTCCAAGTGTCCCTTATGCGTCCAACTAACGAACAATAGTGTGTTTCTTTTCATGAGTTTATTTTTCTCCTGAAACAATGACTGAAGAAAAAGGGAAAAACATATTGAAATTCACATTCGAAGACGATATAATTTCATTTCGTGAAGTTGTTTCACATAATTTGACGTACTTGGTAAAATAAAGCTTGAATATGAGCATCTTGGAAGAAGTTTGTTGCATTAACACCCTTTCGAAATCGCGTTAGAGTAAACTTTAGTAGCGGATCTTTTAATAAAGTCAGCGCTTATTTGTAAGTAGCAATAACTCTCTATTTTCTCTGGAAGTTTCCGTTAATTTGAGAAAAATTGTTACGAAACTGGGTTCGTTTATTGAAACAAATACTCGACTAAATAATGTCCGTTTATTACACTTCGAAAACACAAGACAGTAATGCACTCTGACAATAAAATACTCAATCACAGTTTACTACCAAAATGTACACCGCATAGTTGAGTCGAGATGGCGTTAGCTAATATTAGTGTTTTCCATTCTGTTAATGCAATCTCAACGAAAACTAAGAAATTTGGGTTCGCAGACCATGTAGTGATGTGGGACAAATACCCCGAAACCGGTCTACAGGTGGTCAGCACGAGTTAATTTCGCAACAAGCATTTGTAAAGTAACATTGTAGGACTTAGCCAGGGAAGTAGTTATTTTTTTTTGATATTCGACCAACATACACCTATTGTATAGGTATTTATAGTCAGCTGTCTCGAGGAATAAGACGTTTTTCATTTTTAATGAAATTATTATTATTTGTTTCCCTGCACAACTAATCAATTAAATTGACACGCGGCAAGCGAATGTTTTTATAGTCAAAACAAGAGTCTGGAATTTCCGAGAATGTCATTTCTCTCATCATCTGGGCTTCTTGGAACTCTCGACGGTTCGTTCGGTTGGAGAATTCAGGTCAACGGTCGCTTATTCCGACATAAACAATGTCTCACTTATGACAAACAACACAGGGGCGTACTTTACTCATTTCAAAAAGTCTTGCAGCAATGTTTCAACATTATACATTTTGCGTTTGACAAATGACAAATTTCATTGGAGAATTCAGGTCAACGGTCGCTCATTCCGACATAAACAACGTCTCGCTTATGACAAACAACACAGGGGCGTACTTTACTCGTTTCAGTAACAATATAGATATAGAAGTATTCCTGTAGAAAATAGTCTTGCAGACGAATGTTTCAACATTATATATTTTGCGTTTGACAAATGACAAATTTCATACTGATTCAACATGCTCTTGCGCTTTACACCAAAAGTATGATTTTTTCTAAATTTTCACGAATGATGCGGTGACGTTATCTATATGGGCAGCGGCTACGTTTCAATCCATAAATCCAGCTCAACGGGTTCAACTTTTAAATTTATTGCTATTGCTACAAACGTTGGCACGAGGTAACCGTGTGCGAGTGTATTACTCATGATACATGATCGTTGCATATACTATTTTTTCTACGACCCATAAATAATAACATAAAAACAAGAATTTCTAGTGGTATACAAATTATTCTTCACTGCTCACATACTCACATACTTGTTGTGATTGAATGTCGATTAAAATTAAATGTCAAACAAGTATGTAGAAACATATACCACTTGATAATCCCTAAGTACGTGTTTCTATAGGACGAAAATTCGATTCATAATGAAAAATACGTGTTTTTATTGGCCAAAATCTGTTTCGAAATGAAAATCCGTGTTAAAATGGACAATATTAATAAATCGGTAGCAGATATTTAATTCGCTTATTATAATACCGTAGTAGAAAAATAAACTTTGTAATTTGTTATATACAAATGAGTTGGAAAACAAAATAGAGGGAAGCGGCTTGAATAGGCCTTTTCATTTAGATGATTTTTTAAGGCGCATGCGCTCGTTTTGAGACCCAAAGTCTGATTGGCTATTGGGAAAGTGAATAGCCATTGGTTAGTTTTGAAATAACAATTTGAGATTGGCTTAGTTCAAAATTAGCGGTATTTTCACATTATGTCAACAGTCAACTTCATGACAAATGCGCCTGCATACATTGGCGTTCGTATCTTTCTTTGTAGGTTAAGTACTTATTACCTATTTTATACCGCCAAAAACCTTTCATTCGTAGATAAAATAATGTACACGAATATTTTCTAATGGTGAGTTTTCTTCTCCATGTAAATTCAAGTCAACTATCCATAGGAAAACTCGAAAATATTTTATTTCCGTTAAAAAAAAAAATCGCCGTCAATGCCGTTGGGTCTGACAGGTAAACATAGCTAGTTAGTCATTTGTCATCTAAATGAAAAAGCCAATTGCAAAACAAAAATCGAGCAAAAAATTCTATGGGATTTTTCTTAGTGCTTTCATGAACAGCTTTCAGTAGCTTATTCTAGTTGCACGTATATAGTCCGTTGGCGAAATATAAATATATAACCCACATCATAATGAATCGTGCTTAAAAAATATGAAAATTCTTCACCGAAACGACTCACCAGTGTTTTCTTGGGTGCTGCAGTAAGGATTTCTGTAGTGCCACAAATAATGTTGCTCATACCCATGTTCACACCCGAAAAGAGAAGCAACTTTCAAAGATAAAATTGAAACAAGAACCAAACTGAACATTAATAGACAAATTAACTAATTTGGGTTCGATTATTTATCACAAATTCAACTGTTTAAATGAGATTCAAAAACGGAGACACGACGAGTTACCCGATTCAAAAGCTGCGTTTCATTAGTACACCTCACAGTGCCACCGTGTAGGAGAATTGACGTTTTATTGTTTTTGGGGTGGGTTCCTTTGGACCATACTAATTCGATGTTTGGAGACAGAATCTATTGGAATGCCACATTTGTGTTTGTCATTACCATTTCATTGGTGAACATCTAGACCATTCTCCACGAAATCGCAATAAAACATCGCTAAAGAAAGATTAACTGTTGGTTACAAAATCAATTATTCCTCTTTCATACAAGTGCTTGAGAAACCATTGCGCATGCGTGAGGTCAGGTTATTTATTTGACCATTTGACCATTATTTATTGTTGGAATATTCTATAATACATTTTCTTACCGATTCCCGATCTATTCCACTAGAGCTCGTCCAATATTGAAACGACCACTTTGGCCTTCCCCTACCTAACAACCAATTATTCTCGAAGATTCCCGAACCGTGGCTACTGATAGAAATTTCATAGGCGTACCAAATTATTTGGTATAGGCGATATTTTTCGGCTACTGCGAATAGTACTTACCACTGGGCATTTTGGCAAGGTAACAACTAAACTATTGCAAATTTGAATAAATAACTGCACTATCTATTTATTAATCAAACAAACCTAACCTTACCTAACGCTGCATGCCAAGACACTAGTGAAGATTCGCCGTAGCATAAACTGCCACATCAAATCTACCTACCAAACGGTCGTTTCAATATTGGACGAGCTCTACCACTCACCACAAATGTTTTTATTTTGGGAAATTTCGTTTTTCCTTCTCATCGATGGTCCACTGCTCGAGCTTTCGTTAATTAGGCAATCCATACCACGTGACCCAATATGGCGGTTGTTGGCACACAAGCCGATAATCGCCATAAGAATATCATTGTCAGTGTGTACCTTTGGCTTGTAAAAGTGTATTTTTGGTTATTTTCGGAGCTTTTGTGTTGTTAATTAATAATATTCAGATGGGGAGTGATTACCTGAAGACACTATTGTTGAAAAGCAGAGGCTTTGGTGAACGGTATGCTTGAAAATACATCCCCATCTTTTGTTTACATTTTTATCAATGTATTTGTTACAGGTATAAAATGAAGTTGAGGATTGATCAGTGATTTAGATCCTTTTTACACTGAATATTTCTGAACTGAATTGGTCAATTGTTGGTGCTCCTCCCATTACGAATATGGATATTATTTCGTATTTGCTTTTTACTCAGCTTTCCCAAATGCAGATGAAGCCCTATACAAGTTTAGAATCCATACATACTTTGAATCTGGCTTCGTCGTGAAGGTGAGAACAAAAAAATTCAGAATCATTTATATATTTTAGTTAGTCTAGTATGTTTTTTCCTAGGCAGCAGGTTTTTTCTAATGGGTACATGTACAGTTGCAAATCTTGAGTCATCGAAGTGAATTATTATAAATTAGGAATAATAATACATAAGAAGCAATTTATAACTTCTGATCTGTTCTATTATGTTTATTGCCACATTTGTTTATTATGAGAGACATTGATTTGATATTTAAGAATATTACTTCTTAACTTTCATAATAGTTCTTTCTAATCGACATAACTTTTTTTCAGGTCAAGTATTCACAAAAGGCAAATTAAAAACCTTCAGATGTTTGGTACATAATTGAAAAGGATGAAAGCATTTGTACTGCTCACTGTACTTGTATGGCCGGAAACAGTGAAGTAGGTGGTCATATTGGTGCTATATTAGAGGCAATGTCACGCACAGATTTGAAGCTGTGTGGCCAAGCCATCAGTCAAAAATTTATTGGACGACGTGCCTCTTGCTCAGTTGTTTAAAAA
>JAFIRS010008016.1:0-20143 GCA_018342105.1 Gonioctena quinquepunctata | reverse complement strand
TTGTTTTTACTCCCCTTTTTGTCGCCCCCCTTGCCAGTAAAATTTTGTAAATATAATATTGTAATATTTTGGCCCACTTTTTGGGCCACTTGTTATATAATTTAATTTCAATTTTTTTTTTAAACTAAAAATTACAAATATTTTTTTTCCCCCACTTTTTGGGTCCCAATTTTTATGTAATGGGGTTGGAAAAATATTTTTTTATTATTATTAAAAATTAATATTTTTTTTGCCCCCCGGTTGGGGGGCACTTGTTATGATTTGAGGGGAATTTTTTTTAATTTTTGGGGGAA
The DNA here is from genome assembly GCA_018342105.1 of Gonioctena quinquepunctata. Lineage (NCBI taxonomy): Eukaryota > Metazoa > Arthropoda > Insecta > Coleoptera > Chrysomelidae > Gonioctena > Gonioctena quinquepunctata. Next base: position 19,850 of record JAFIRS010008016.1, on the reverse strand, counting down.
CGTTGGGGCCACTTGTTATGTTTTCATGAATTGGAAATATATATATATATATATATATATATATATATATATATATATATATATATATATATATATATATATTTTTTTTTTTAATATTTGAAATTGCAAAATTTTTTTTTGGTATTCTTTGTGGGGCCCAATTTTGATATGATATAGATAGATATTTTCCCCCTGTATAGGGAAAAATCCCCTGTATTTAACTTTAGCGAACGTCACTTTTTCTCCGCCCTTTTACCAACAATTATTATTTTCCTCGCCACGGCAAAACAAAAAAGGTTGGTCCCCCTTACCAAGGTCCCGGTTAAAAAGCAATGAGCCACTTCCCCTGTTTTCAACTACTTTTAAAGGGAAATGGTCTTTGGTATGTTATTGATATTGTGAAAAACAAACAACAAAATATCATAAACAATTATCCCTTTATTCAGGAAGACTTAAAATTTTGGCCCTACGAGAAATAACATACTGGGGTTGAATCAAAAAAATTTTGATAAAATAATAATCAGATCATGGATAGATAAAAGAACCTACTTTCCCGTGGGTGACGTTTTTTTATTTTCAAAATAGGTTGACAAAAAAGTTCTTCAAGTAAATATTTATTTGTAAATATTCAGGCCCGGGAAAAGCACTATTGAAGTTTTATACCGGTTGGAACTGTTTGTTTACTTATACCATGAATGGGACCCCTCCAATCGTTCGGGACTGCAATATCATGAATAGGAACTTTTTAGATGCAAATACTTTGGACCGGGATATGTAATCATTAAGGAAATTTGGTTTTTTTTCCAAAGGGGGATTTTTTTTTTTTTTAAAAAATTTTTGGCATCCGCGGAAATTTTTTTTCGATCTTTGAAGCTTTTTTTCATCCCTAGCTACATTTTTTCTCCTTGTTTTTTTTTTAATTTTAATTTCCTAATTGTCTTTTTCCTGTTTATATTTATTTAAAATTTATATATCAATTTTTTTCCATTTTTATAAATTTTTTAAAATTTCAAAAAAAATTCTTCTGATACCACCTTTTACTCCCCAATTTTCCAATTTTCCCCCCACCATCATTCCCTGATTGGCTTTTTTTGAAACTTTTTGCTGTTCTATTTTTTTTTTTGTTCGTTTCAAAACTGTATTTTCAAATTTATAAATGTTTGATTTGTTTATTCCTGAAAATTTTGTAAATTTAGATTTTATTGTTTTTTGGCAATTATGAGTTATAAAAATTTTAAATTTGTAAAATTGATTATTTTTATTTTTGATTTTTTTATCTATCCATATTCTACCTGGCCAAATATCCTGGAATTTAAAAGTTTTCCAAACAAACTTGAAACCATTAAACCATCTATAATTATTTTTTTGTGGGTTTTTCTTTTAAAATTTAAACTGGTTTTACAAACTAAAATAAAATATATATATATATATATATATATATATATATATATATATATATATATATATATATATTTATATATTAATATATTTTAAATATATTTTATAAATATTTAAAAAATTTATATATATATATTTTTAATATATATATATATATATTATATAATATATATATATATAAAAATAAATATATATATATATATATATATATATATATAAAGACCAACTAAATTTCCGTTTCATACATGGCCCCCAAGCACCCAAAATGTTTATAAAAAAACGTTAAACCCCCTTTGCCTCCCCCACTATCCGGCTAGCCTCCCGTATATCTTAATACTTTTTTTTGGGAGTTTATGTTTCCTCCTTTTAAGTATTGTTATTAACGGGCCTCCGCATTTTTCCCCCAATTTTTAGTCAATTTAAAATTCCACAGTATGATAACAAATCACGGGCCTGTTGAAAAGTTTATCCGGTAGTTGAAAGTTTGAATTTTTTCTAACTCTGAAATGAAATTTATTTCAGTAGTATCGTATAACGAGAATATATAATCTACCTTCGATCATTCTGAAAATATTCAAGGAATAGTGGCTTGAAGAGTTCCTAAAATCATACTAGACAATAAGTATTCCTAATGAAAGCAGTAAACTATATTGGGTATATTTTGTGCTTATTAGTTTTATTAATAGTGAAAATTCCGATTCAAATTCTAACGTTCCACGACTTCACCATGGTTGACCACTCTTTTTTATAATTTATCGGAATTTACCAAAACAGTTGGTATCTATACATCAGTAAAATAAGGAGGTTCTTGAAACTGACAGATCCAAAGCTCTATACTGGTCACTGTTTTCGCCGGTCTTTGGTCACTTTACTGGTTAAAGACAGTGCAAACTAAATATCAAAAAACACAGGGATGGAAATTTTAAATACTAAATTCAATTGGGGATTCGCTGGATACTTAGTAAAATATTGCCAAAAGTCTTCTTTGAAGGGGCCAACTTTTCATCCCATCCCTCCTACAAGAATCTTAATGACAAAAAAAAACAAAAGGAAGTACAGAAGGAAATTTCTGGTTGTTCAGATTGTATAATAAATATTAATGTCATTGAAATTCAAAAAACATTTGAATTTATATTATATTTGTAAAAAAATAAAATTTGTAAAAAAAAATTGTTGACTCTTAACACCAGCATCTGAAGTAATCAACTTTCAGTTCAACTGTTGACTTGAAATTACATTTCTGAAACTTACTTTGAAATTTATACTCTCAACACATGCTCGCAATAAACATAAAAACGCTCGCCGTCGAATTTGCAATTAGTAGGTAAATAGCCGCCACTAGTGAACAGTTATATTTATGTGTTGCATTTCGAGAAAAAGAATAACTGTTTTGGTGATTGTAGGATCCCACTGTGAATGACGCCTCTCGAACAAAAATGTATTTTCGTCTCAATACATACCTAATATTTGAACTCGTAGTCAAACTGCAATGCTCATATCATAAACTTCCTCATTAAATAGTGGATCCATTAAAACCTCAGACTATACCCATTAAGGTTGATTCTGAGTAGCAGTAAATAAATTATTTAGATTTGGGGATTTCCATGACTTTAACTCCAAAATAACGGTATTTTCATTTTCCTCCTTTGGGGATGAAGTATCAAAAAACTTCATAGTGGTTACTCATGTCATCATAGTCTAGTAGAGAAAAGAAGTGAGTTTCCTTATTTTTTGGTAGTAACTCAAGAACTCTTTGATGATAGATGAAATAAAAAACAGATTTTTGAAGACGAGAATATTACTATGAAGAATTTTGTCCGGAATTATTTATAATTTTGATTCAACGTTGAAAATAGGCACGCACGGGCGTTACGGCAGGAGTACGCACCTCTCGAAAAGCAATTCAAATACAATATTTTTATACTATAAAATATAAATTAAAAAATTCAAAAAAATCAAAGTATCAGCTGAACACCTGAAAAAAATATAATTTTGTTATTTTGTTTTCATTGAATTTTGATAATGGAAGGCTTTTGTTAATTATGCATTTTTGTGGGAATCACCGTTTTATAAAACCGAATAATTGTTTAGAGAATGACTCCATTTTTTTTTTGCTTTCCTGGAGCACATTTCACATGTGTACTAATAATATCTTGCAGAAATTGATAAAACATTGATTATTTTGTTAATTATAAATTTCTAAAGGTAAAAAATATGAGATATCGAATAAACATTGTTTTTTTTTTTGATATTTTCCATTATTATCAGCTTTATGTCTGACAAGGCATTTCACAACGTTTATTATATTGATTTGTTGAAAATATAAACAGGATGTTCATGAAATCAGATGTTTATTATATTTTTTTTCATTTTCTCATTATTTAAATGATATGTTTAGAATTTTTTTTTCCCAAAATGCGGAATTGGTTATTCTCCACCTAATGGAAAATATTTTTTTTTATTAATAATTTTTATTTATTTAAAATTATTTATAAACAAACTTTGTTAACGTTAATTTTTTGAGAGTACAAAAAAAAAAACAACCATATACAACAAACTGTGTTGTTTCTCATATTTTGTTATCTTTAGAAATTTATAATTACCAAACTAATCAATTTTTAATCAATTTTATAGGTGATATTATTGAGTACTCTGTAAAATGTGCTTCAGGAAGCAAGAAATCATGGAGTCACTCTGTGAACAATTATTCGGTTTTTAATGAAATCGGCGGTTCCAAAAAAACTACTCAAATAACAATAGCCTTACATTATCAAAATTGAATGAAAAAAAAGTTCCCAAAATTACATTTTTCCAATGATACATGATGTATATATATATATATATATATATATATATATATATAAATATATATATATATATATATATATATATATATATGAAAGAGAGTATTGAGGGACTGTTAAAAACAAAATGGAAGGAAATTTAATGGACAAGCCCTCAGAGAAAAGGCAACCCGTAGACACGTTTTCCTGGCCCTTATCAGAGGTGGAGAAGTGCAAGGATGAACAACACTTGGTAGAAAACGACAAATCAACGGAGTCAACAAACAGAAGCCAGCCGCTATTCGTATTGTAGCGCCCTAATTTTAGGGCAAAACCAACGTCACCATGGGAGGCATGAACTCCGTGACACCCGAGTCCAGGAATATAAATATGAAAGAGAGTAATATCGAGGGGACTTTAAAACAAAAGGGAAAGGGGAATTAATGGACATAGTCAGAAAAGTGTACGTAGACAGTTTTGGGTTCTCCCTCAGTACGGTGGAAGTGAAGGATGAAAACTTGGTAGAAAACGACAAATCAACGAGTAACAAAAGAAGCCAGCTTTTTGATTTGGTACAATTATTGGAAAATACAGAGGAGTCCTCCGGACATCGATTGGAATATAAATATGAAGAAGAATATCGAGGGGATGGTAAAAAAAATGGAAGGAATTTAATGGAAAGCCCTCAGAGAAAGTGCTAACCGTAGACACGTGTTTCGGGCTCTCGGCCCTCATCAGTACGGTGGAGAAGTGCAAGGATGAACAACACCTAGGGGCTATGTCCATTAATTCTTCCTTTTTGTTTTTAACATCCCCGATATTCTCTTTTCATATTTATATTCCTGACTCGGATTCACGCAGGAAACTATAGCTCCTCCATGGGACGTTGGTGCCCCTGAATTCGGGTCTGCTGACCGAAAATCACAAAAAGCAGCTGGTTTCTATTTGTTGCCCTGCTGTTTGTCGTTTTCTAGTTGTTCATCCTGTACTTTCCCCGTACTGAACCGGGGCCCAAAACGTGTCTACGGCTTTCTCTGACATGCCAAAATTCCTTCCATTTTTTTTTAAATCCCCGATATTCTTTTCTATCCTGACCCCGGATGAAGAAGGTACTATAGCTCCTCCTTGACGGGTTTGCCCCTGGAATTGGGTCTGCTGACCAAACCAAATGAAGGGCTGGTTTCTGTTTGCTCCGTTGTTTTATCGTTTTCTACCAGGTTTTCACCTGCACTTCTCCACCGTACTGATGAGGGCCGAGAACCGAACACGTGCTAGGGTTAATTTTCTCTGGGGTTGTCATTAAAATTATATATATATATATATATATATATATATATATATATATATATATATATATATATATATATATATATATATATATATTTGGAGATATGAGGCAGAAATGCTCAAATTTGTCCAATGAATACCAAAAATCACTTTATATCAAGCTTCAGTGAAAACGAAGTATATGAAGCATAAGGTCCTTAAGCTAAAAAAGACCACTGGCCCTCATGATATTCCAGCTTTCCTAAAAGATTGTGCACCTGTGCTTGCTCTCCTCTCTTTATACTTATCAATATTTGTTTGTATAAACCAACACGGTTTCATGAAAGCTTTTAACGGTCACCAACCTTCTGACCGTAACCGTAATATATTGTTTAATCTATGAAAAAGAGCCCAAACTGATGTTATTTTCACAGATTTTTCCAAGGCCTTCGACAGACTTGACCATGGCATTCTATAACAAACTGATAGCTTTCGATTATCCCCCCCTTTTTGATTGCACCCTTTCAGTCCTACCTCCCGGGGTCGAAAGCAATATGTCCAGCTCAATGATTTTGAGTCTGCCGAATACAGTGCTCTTCCGGTTTTACAAGGGTCAAATCTGGTACCGCTGCTCTTAAATGTATTCATTAATGATATTGCAGATGTTATAAATGTATATTTCCTTTTGTTTGTTGATGATCTAGAACTATACGGCCTTGTAGAGAACATAGGTGATTGCGAGAACCCCCTCACAAATTTATGATGGGTTGTAGAAAGAAATAACTTATCACTAAATCCGGATAAATGTAAAGTTATGTCCCACAGTTCGGAAACAAATATCTTAATCTTTGATTACCAAAGAAAACGTTGCCCTTGAGAGACCAGAAACATTTACTGATCTTGGCTTCACGTTTGACACTGCACTATCATTAAATAAGCATATTGATAATGTTGTATCCTCCTCCTGTCGTTTTTCGTAATTACCCGTAGCAGTAGTGATTTTAAAGAAACCTCGACCTTAAAAACTCTATTCTATTCTTTCATAAGATCTTAGTTAGAACATGCTTCAGTTGTGTGGAGTCCCTTTTATCAATATCATATAGATTGAATAGAAGCAACTCAAAGACGATTTCTAAAACTGCTAAGCCTAAAAACTGAGGGCATTCATCCACCAATAGGAACAACTCACTCTGAATTACTACATAAACATAACTTTTTCAGTCTCGAAAGAAGGCGTGAGTATTATAATGTAGCAGTAACCTATAAAAATATTAAAAGTATTGTTGACTGCCCAACATTATTGGAAAAGTTTAATATTTGCATACCCAGAATCTCTTCCAGGCACCTGAGTACTTTTTATATAAATACATCTCGCACAAATGTTCTGGAGACTTCTCCGCTACATACCATGTGTAAAATGACAAATTCTATTAGCGATTATCTAGATGTATTTAGTTGCAAGTTGTCAGATATAAAATTCCACTTTTTATGAAATATAAAATGTGTATGTGCTTCATATTCATATAAAAATCTGTGATGTATTCATTATATTCTGTTAATTCCTGCTCTGTAATTGGGCTTTGTCCTGTAGAGTATTGTTTTACAAATAAATAAATAAATAAAAATAAATTCTACGGTGTAATTACTCATGAAAAAATGGTTTTTTTTCGTTTTAATGTACTCAGGTAATGCCTAGGAATTTGTGACTTGACGCCGTGGTGTGTTAATCTGCCTACTCTAGGTCACGACACTGGTTCTGTCAAGTTCTCAATGTGCCTACTCCTTCGAGAGAACTGAGAATCGGTGGGTGCTTGTGCAGTATTTATTCTAGGTGAGGCCAATGTGGGTTTGGCTAGGTTTGGGGAGGCGGAAAGCTTTGGTCAATTAGTATAGTCATTCACCGTTTGTTTTCCAGTTATCGATTTGTTCAAAATTTCAATTGTATTTTTAGAATTGTTTAATCGAAAGAATAGCGGAATATTTTATATGTCGTTCCAACTCGAATTATCAATAATATGGTACAGTAATTGTCAACCTGTATCTTTTGTTTTGCAATTGACGATGTATTTTAATTGTTAGTGAAAAATGCTGTTTTATTAATTTATTTTATTTCTTTAAACGTCTTACTTTGACTTAAATATTTATGTTGATACTTATCTTTCCATAAGATCATCATTAGGATGATTACTTATTCAACTTTGACTCCGCCTGAATAGAAGTACGCACTCAATTTTATATACCACTTGGGAAAAATATGTTATATCGACAAGAAAGTGTGTTTTGGCGGCTCTCATGCTCCGCCAACGTGTTGTTCGCCAATATCCATGCATTGCACTATTCCTGCACATTCCATAATCAAAAAAAAGTTGAGAAATAAAAGCACCCATCCGTTTTTCTGATTGCCATGTCTTCGACTCTCGGAATGCTTATTATGGTGTTTCAATTTCCGATTATCGTCGACACCTCACGAATTGTCATAAAACTTGGAACATGCGTTGTCACAAGTTGCACTTCCTAGTTTCTAGTAGAAATTGATTTGGAGGATATCACTAAGTGAGAGTGTGGAATAATTCGATGACAAAATAAGTTATTATTCTATGCAGAACTCTGATCTGATCTGCCAATTCCCCGTTTTGATTTTATCGATTGCTTGGGAGAAAAGTGAAACTCTCACCTAATTTTTTATAGAAAATAATATAGCGAGGGACATATAAATCATGCATTCAACATATTCATGCCAATGGAAATTTAGAAACAGCAATACTACACTTAGATCTAGAAATCTCTTGTTTTTAAGAAAAATAAATCCAGGTTATTTTTGGGAAAGTTTCCAACTGTTTATCAATGATCAACTCACACACAGAAAATTTCACGACACCAACCAATGAGTCCATTAATTTGTGAATTATTTTCAGTGTTATTATTTCACAATTTATTTCAGCCCTAGCATATTTCTGGTATTATTCGACATATGCGAAGTCGATCTCGTGATGATATTCTTTGTGTATTATCAGCTTCATTTTCGTAACCAATCATGGATTGATGAAACCCTCTTTCTCATGTCGGTCGCAGCAGGCTTGGTGATTTTTTCATAAAAAGCAGTGGGATTTTAAAATCCCCATAGTGGTTCGATGGCTCGATAGCACTTAGTTCCCCTCGTTATAAACGATGATTACATGAATAAACCAGCACACTTATATAAACTTAATTATCGGCAGTTTATTCCTTTTTCGTATGCTGTTGGTGCTTGCAGTCACACAAGGAAAAATGAAAGATATTGAGGATGACTGGGTAGACGGCAATGCAGTTTTGTAGAAGTATCCTCAATTATTAGAAGGGTATCCTTCTGGATTTCAACGTTACAATTTCTTGGAGAGTAAAATTAAAACAATTGAAAAAAAAATTAAAATCTGCAAACATACAAAAAAAAATCATAAATTTTTTCAAAGAATTTGTGGAATTGAAAAGATTGCTACCCTTCCAACTGATGAGAGAAGCGTAATGTAGCCTGTTTCATAAGTAATTTGATATCTAACATAGTGAATTAGTTTTAGGTCAGATACTACCTATTGCAGACGTGACCTCATATTTATTCATATTTCATTTCATTTCATTTATTCACATACCATAATTTACAGAATTTACATGTTATAATTTCCAAATATTATTATATTCCACTTCAAAAACAGACAACCCACCATAAGCAATTTAATTGCTTGTGTTGTGGCTTCGAAATGTATTTGAAGTGGTTTAAGTGTTTCATCAAGATTAGCGGTAACAGAATTAGGTACCCTAGTATTGAGAATTTCACGGGGGAAAAGAAAGAGATGAAAACCAAAAGTAAAATAAAAAAGAAGAGAAAAGAAAATAAGAATAGAAAGAAATGCGACGGCAAGAGAAAAAGAGGTGTGTGACGAGAGTTTGTTTCAGTCAAAAGAGAAGGATTTTTTTTTTCAGAAAATTTTTAGCAGGTTTTTATTTTTATATATAAATGGTGTTTTTATACTTTGGCAAGGAGTTTATAGTTTTTATGTCATGTGGCAGAAAATTGTACAGTTTTGGGCCGTTAAAAAATATATACCGTTGTGTATGTGCTTTCCGAAAAATTGGTAATATTAAAGACTTATTTTCAGCAAATCTAGTTTGCTTGGTTTTAGGAGTCGTATATTTTTGTTTATTATGGAACATCCAGATAAGTGACTGATATATATATATATATATATATATATAACCCTCTTGTATCCAGTGTTCCAACATCCTTGTAGAGCTGATCGGTGGAATAAAGTTTGTTTTTATTATTATTATTTTTGATAAGGAATTTTGAGTTGATTGTAGTTTACTCAATGCATTATCGTACAGACCTCCCCACACTGTTATGCAGCATCTAATAACTGATTCAACCAGGGAGTTGTATAGTACTAAAATATTTTTTTTGTTTAAGATCTCTCTGATAGTATATAATTTATGGATCAGTTGTCTGTTTTTTTTTACTACATGGGCCACGTGATCATCCCACCGTAGATGTTGATCCAGTATAATCCCGAGATATTTCATATTGGGTGTTTTTTCTATAATGGGGCAATTGCACTTGTTTACGTTACTACAATCGTGTATTTTTAAATAGTCGTAGAGAGGCTGTTCGGATTTATATATCGAAAATGATATGAATTTGGTTTTACTTGCGTTGAGACTTGGAAGATTGTGGTTTAGCCATATTTGTAGATTTCGAAGATCCATTTCTGAATGATCTTTTAGTTGCTGCCATGAGTCTCCTCTATATAATAGTGTGTCATCAGCATAGGAAATTACACTCCCTTTGAAATTGTTTATAGAAGTTATGCTATTGATATATACAAGAAAGAGTATTGGACCCAATACTGTTCCTTGGGGGACTCCAATTCTGATATCAATTGGTTCACTCAGACAATCTTCTATTACCTCTAACTCCATAATTTTCCAATTTTTTTAGCAACAATTCGTGTGATACAGTATCAAATGCTTTGGCCAGGTCAAGAAAAATGGCCAGGCATTTTTCTGAGCCATCCAGGGCACTGACGGTTTTTTCAATGAAGTCTGAGACTGCTTTCTCAGTATTGGAATTGTCTCTAAAGCCAAATTGTTTATCTGTGATGACATCATGTTTGTTAAAAAAAAACCGTTAGTCTACTTTTAACACTTTGTTCAAATAATTTCGCAAAGTTATTTATCACAGAGATGGGTCGGTAATTATTCGAGACGTTATGTTCACCTGTTTTATATATTGGGGTAACTAGTGATTATTTCCATTGCCTTGGAGTTTTCCCATTTTTAAAAGAGAGGTCAATTACATGAACTAAAGGAAGAATAATCTCCTTGTGTATAATTTTCATCGTTTTACCAGTGATACCGTCAGGGCCAGGTGCACAGTTATTTTTCAAATTGGCCATGAGGACAATAATTTCATTATATGTGATAGGTTGGAAAAAAATTGATTCTGAGATCGATGGATCATTAAGAAAGTTTTCAGGAAGGGTTTCATATTTTTTAATATTTTTAGACATATCTGTTCCCACACTGGTGAAATATTTATTAAAAATATCCCTTTTTGTCTTGTTGTTTTCTATCATTTCACCTTTTGAGTTTTTAATAGGAACATTGTTTAGCGATTGTTTTTACTATTTCTGTTTGTTACTTCATTGATGATATCCCATGTTTTTTCCCATTTCCTTTAGCATAGTTAGTTTATCTTTATAATATTCATTTTTGGTTTTCCTAATTAACTGATTAAGTTAATTTCTATAGATTTTATATTCGTTTTTCAATTTTTTGCACTTGTTGGCGTGAGTCTCTGTTTGAGATAATCCCGTTGCCTTATAGAGGCTATTAATCCGGTTGTTATCCAAGGCTTGATTTTGTACAATTTACTATAATTCATGATTTTCAAATTTTGATAAATTCATATAATATATATAAAATCAAATATATATAATATATATATAATATATATATATTTATATAAATATATATACATATATATATATATATATATATATATATATATATATAAAATATATATGTATACATATATATATATATATATATATATTGGTGCTTGCACCAACAGCATTCGAAAAAGGAATAAACTGACGTTAATTAAGTTTATAATTTTATATAAGTGTGCTGGTTTATTCATGTAATTATCGTTTATAACAAGCGGAACTAAGTGCTATCGAGCCATCGAACCACTATGGAGATTTTAAAATCCCACTGCTTTTTATGAAAAAATCACCAACCCTGACGCGACCGACTCATTGGTTGTTGAACTACATCAATGTCCAGCGTGGCTTTAGCCGGGGAAGAAGTTGTTTTCTGTTAGACATCCACAAAAAATCACTTAATTTTTATCGTAGATTCTTCAATTCACAGAAAAATATTTCTATTCAATTTTCAATTGAGAATGTTTCCCTTTTAACATGAATACCCCAGTTTATCTTTCATCTGATTTCAATGACATTCTGTTCATATTTTCAAACAAATCAATTGAGAATGTTTCCCTTTTCAACAAGATTTTTTTTTCGACTGGATGGTGGTGAGAGGATTTATTACCTATTTTTCAGGAACTCTGAATTGACAATAACATTGATTAGTATTATGATAGAAGTAAGATTATGTGTACATACGAAATGTGAGGTTATAAAATAGCCGAACAACACAGTATGAAATCGAGGAACTTCTTCAGTATTTTCAGAAGATTATTGTTAAACATTGAATTTGGACTTCCACATACACTCAGATAAAAAAATGCTTCAAAAATAAACTAAAAACATCTACTCAGCTGGAGATCTTTAAAAACATAAACAAACATGTGACAGGAGTGACTGCCACTCTTCATACTGATGTTGGACAGTGCCATTGATCAACTGTTTTATAGAAGGCGCTGGGTCCATCGTCAGGTGTTGGCAGTTAGTGTGTTATTAGTTTGGTGGTTGTTAGTTTTGTGGAGTAATATGTGTATATAATGTTAAGTCCTTCTACGTCATTTTTAGAATTTACTGACAGTGGTTGTCTGAATATGTTGGTCATTCCTAGGAATGTTCTTTGGTATGAGTTTGTTTGTTTGTCTAATATTGATAAAACGAGATGAATAAAATCGATAAATACATTCAGGAATCTACCATTCTTACTGGCCGCGCCATCGTGTTTTATTCAGGTTAGGTGCAAGAAATTTGCAAAATACAATTTCAATAAATTTCTCGATCCTCAGAATAGGTAAACTGAAAATAATCCATATTAGTGCAGATGGAATTCAAAAATTTTTTTTCCCATTTTTGTATTACCTTATAGCTGATTCCACGTCATAAATCAATTAATAGGGCCATTATTATGGCGTTCTTATTCATTTAAGTATTCGACATGTTGGGCAAAATGTCTTGGTATCCCAATTCTCGAATTTCAAATAACCTTCGTTTTTTTTTCAATAATGGTGAATCTGACATTCTATTCGAAGGTCGAAATGACATAAATTCTGCCAATCATAATGAATAGTTTATGTAGGTACTGTCTCACAACTTTATACAGTTTCAAATTGAAAACATGGAAGAACAGAACCCCTTAGTTCATGTTGAAACACTGCTTGTTCCTCAACGTGAATTAATTGATAAGAAAATCCATATTAGCCAGTGCAGATGAAATTTTAATAAATATTCCTCATTTTTTCTTTCAACCTCATTTTCGACCACCCAATTATTATTTTTTTCTATACTGGTGAATCTGACGTAAATATGACATCAACATCAGCTTAGCTAAAATCAGTGCAGACCTATCGAAGGTCAAATTGGAGTCAATTTTACCTACCATAATGTTCTTTGGGATAGCATACCAGGTGTCCCAGTATACCTGTTCCGATGGATTATCTCAGCCATTTCGAAAGATAAAAATTTGAAAATTTCATGATCTCCAATTCATTCAAGGAACCTTCAACTGAGAAAAACAAAAATTGAAAGTCACTTCCGGTTTTTTTTTCAAATAGCACCCTGTTTATTTTCTGCAAATTTTTATTTCTACCCAAAATTATCTTTCTAACGATGTATAACACTTTGTATTTTACATTTGATTTTATGGAGAAAACGTCAATTGAAATTTCAAATTGAAAGAATTGCAGTAGGCTATGATATTTTGTGTAATCTTCGTCCGTAGCATTTTTTGTTGCCAAATTCGAAGCCAATCGTGTGAAATACATAGCGCTTGGCATTTGTCTATCAGGGTATTTCTCTCTGTATGCACGTAGGGCAGTTCGACGATTATTTTCGCATTTTCCATAAATCAGTATCATATCCAATTTCTCTTGATCAGTAAAGTTATCATCATTTTCACGGTTATTCATTCTTGAATGTTGATTTCTCTGACATTGAGAATTATTAACTGTCAAAGTTATAAACAAATGTATTCAAATGTTTCCATGGCACACTAAGGTTTTCATTTGAGAATTATTAATTCTTCCAGTTCTACTACAATTCTAATAATTTGAAATTTGACATTCTCTTCATCATCTCGAATACAAAATTGTTCATTAATTATCAATTATTATTGTAGTCAAAATCAAGATTACACAAAATATCATAGCCTACTGCAATTCTTTCAATTTGAAATTGCAATGGACGTTTTCTCCATCAAATCAAATGTAAAATACAAAGTGTGATACATCGTTGGAAAGATAATTTTGAGTAGAAATAAAAAATTGCAAAAAATATACAGGGTGCTATTTGAAATAAAAAAGTCAGAGTCTCTTCCGGTCAAACCGGAAGTGACTTTCAATTTTTTTTGTTTTTCTCAGTTGAAGGTTCCTTGAACCAATTGGAGATCATGAAATTCTCAAATTTTTATCTTTCAAAATGGCTGAGATAATCCATTGGAACAGGTATACTGGGACACCCAGTATGTTGACACACAACTTCTTCCTACTGAATAGTCCCCAAACTTTGACTTGGGACTTTCTTCATTGAAAATATATACTTGCCAAGAGTACCCCTACACAATTTTCTGAAAATGCTATTTCGAAGTTTATCCGCAAAATCAATCCGAAGTGACGCATTTTATAGGTATATCGGCCGACCTGGACCAAGCAACCCAGTGGCCTTATGTTCGTCTATATTCATGCTAACTCTCAATACACATTTTCAGGGTACCCGATGGCGAGGGATATCCTACAAGCCTCTCAATCTCTATTGGCTTCAAATGACAGCGTTGTGACTTAGATGAACTGTGAAACAAAAAACACGTCATTAGTTCCTAGAAAGAGATGAATATGATAAATAGTTAACGGTGTATTAAGTTATTGACACTGTGGTCTATGTAATTTGTTGACCGGTCCCTAGCGGTCGATAAAAATGATTTGCTTTCACCGCAAGTACAATATATTTCAGATTTTCCACCAGCAGAGAATATCAATATACAGTGCTTCTCAAAAGTCCCCTCCCCCCCCTCTTATTTTTGAAACGATTATACATAAACAAGTGAAATTTGGAAACTGAATATTAAAGGTTGTAAACTTCCCTACTAGTGATGATAGATGACAAAATAGTCAAAGATGACGTCACAAGGCCATTGTGACCAATAATTTCGAATGGAACCCTACGGCAAGCGACACCTCTTTTAAGAGGTATCGAAAAAACCTATTCAATTATACTAATTTTGTTTGTGCTTATGGCAGTTTTGGCAACTCGCTTTCAAAAGACGCAAAGCTGTGATGAATTAAATCAGTTAATACTAAAATTTCAAATTCAAGCTCCGCCTCTGGATGGTTGTCAAATAAGCTGACGTTTTTGTTAGTCTCCCTAATTCGACGTTTTTGTAATTGTCCAAGTTTTTGTTCATTTAATAATTTGTGTATTGTTGATCGAACGTTCAACTGTTTTAGCAGCTTTTGGTACTTTCAATATTTTTGTACATTTTAATAATTTGTTGAACTGTTATGAGCCGAACGTTCAAGTGCTTCAAGAAGCGAAATGGTACGTGCTCTAGGTGATAAAGTGGCAGCGATCCTAATTCTTGGTGAAACTGGACAAGATATTCATGCAGCAGAACGCATTTTTAATGGAAGGTTTCCCGATCGCCCGTTTCGAGGACTTAATTAAGGAAGCTTCTTCGTAAGTTTGAAACAACGGGTAGTATTAATGATGCGAAACGATCTGGCAGACCACAAATTTCTGATGAGAAAAAAAATTATATACTGGCAAAAGTAATAGTTAATCCTTCTTCTTCAACAACTCACGTTGCATCTACCTGTGAAGTCAGTCGAAGTATAGAACACAGGGTGTTGAAAAAAAAACAAATTTCATCCATACAAATTAAAAATGGTTCATCAACTCTCAGACGACGACCGAGACCGAAGACTAGAATTTTGTGAAAATATGGAAACTAAAATTAACCAACAGCCAGACTATGTCAAAACAATTTGTTTTAGTGACGAAAGTACTTTCTATCTAAATGGAAATTTAAATACACAGAATGTGAGGTATTGGAGTGACGCAAATCCTCACCTGTTTCGTGAAACACATACCCAATTTCCCCAGAAGGTGAATGTTTGGGCAGGTATCCTGGGAAACCACATCGTTGGGCCTCTTTTCTTAAATACGAATTTAACTGGTGAGGTTTATCTGGAGCTGTTGCAAAACGCAATAGAACCGTTAATCCTTGAAATTTTGGAAGATAATCCAGATGAATTCGGCAATTTGGAAATAACATTCCAACAGGATGGTGCTCCTCCACACTATAACGGTGCAGTAAGATGTTATTTGGATGAGGAGTATCGTGGTAGATGGATTGGACGACGAGGTTCAACGGAATGGCCAGCTCGATCACCGGACCTCACACCTTTGGAATTTTTTTCTGTGGGGGACCCTTAAATCAAAGGCTTACGCCACTGAACCTGACAATATTGACGTTTTGAAACAACGTATTGTTGCAGAATGTGAGGCTGTTTCCGCAGACACATTTGCAATAGTACGAGAAGAGTTCAAAAATAGGATATTTCACTGTCAGGAAGTAAATGGAGGTCACTTCGGGCAATTTCTTTAAGTAAATACTGATTCTTAAATCTGTAATTATTATCATAGTGAATGGAATTTAAATTTTAATGTCTACTAATGAGCCATTGAACTGCCATAAACACGAACAAAATTAGTATCATTGAATAGGTTTTCGATACCTTTTAAAAGAGGTGTCGCTTGCCGTAGGGTTCCATTTAAAATTATTAATCACAATGGCCTTGTGACGTCATCTTTGACGATTTCGTCATCTATCATCACTAGTAGGGAAGTTTACAACCTTTAATATTCAGTTTCCAAATTTCAGTTGTTTATGTATAATCGGTCCAAAAATAAGACGGGGGGGGGGTGGGGGGTGGAGAGGACTTTTGGGAAGCACTGTACAGTCATACAAGATAAATACCAAAGTGCACAAAGTTCTCTGTTCAAGAAAGATATTCACTATTTCATCAAGATTACATATAGGGTGGTCCACTGTGTCAAGAGTTGTATTTTACGAGTGGTCTCAGAGGTATGCTAACCTTCAATTACGTACTTTCCCTCTTAGCGACCTACAGTGATAAAAGAGAATAGGGTAAAAAAATACATTGGATTTTGCGTCCTCTGCTACGGAAAATGATTATCACTCCAAGTGGGACATGTTTCTTTTACTCATGAAGAGGGGGTGATGTGAGGTGGCAAAATGTGTCTTTAATTATATTACCGGCTCTGCACTATATAAAACACTCAGTCATTTTTTTAAGAAAAAACTTAGCAGTAAAAATTTGTCGAAACCATTCACTTCATTTTTTTAAATGTAATCATACCATAATACAAAGTCAGCTCTTGAGGATTATCAGTTCTTCATCTGTTTTTGAAAAGAAGAAAAACATATATTTTCAAATGGGTACATTCAGAATTCAATCGACCGAAGACTATGAGGTTTTGAGGTCGCTGATTCGGAGTCTTATATCAAAAATTCAACATAGCAGTTATGATATCAGTTATGAAGAAGTGAAAGGTATGTGCTGCTGCAAAGTCCGATTGATATACCTTTCATTTCAAAATTCTGATGGTATCAACAGATTTCGTTACAATCGTTGAATTTGAATCTCTTTGAAATTGAAACTAACATCATGTATATTTTCTATATCTGAAGGCAGAAACATACTTCCATCAATCACCAGAGTTATGTGTGTCGCTATATTCAAACTGGACTTGTTCTAAAATCATTCGATTTTCTTGTTCATCTGTAGATGTTTTCATCCATTTCTTCTAGGGTTTTTCCCGTATACTGAGTTCTGAACTTTCCTGACACAGTTTCTCTGGACGCCCACGATTTTTTGCCCATTTGAAAAAAAAAATTGGCCCTTGCCGTATAACTTTCGACTAACTTGAGGCTATATGCAGAGAAGCGTTATTATGGTGTTAAAAGAATTAGCAGAAGTCAAATCTTAAGCGATTATTATAGAATTATTCCTTTGAATACCGATTAGAATTCATAATTTCATGATTTTCGTAAAAAAATATTGTAGCTGGACCACTAAATCGAAAAAAAAACAATATTCTTTTGGTATAAACTCTTCAATTTTGTTGGCTTTTCTTTAAAATATTAAATTGCTGTTTTATTTCGAATTAAAAATATGTGCTAGGAATTCATCATCCGTGACGATATCAAATACCTGATGTTTTCTGCAAAAACAACATGTCTTCCCGATCTTGATACTTCTTCTAATGTGGACGTTCCATATTGGAACCTCAATGTAGAGCTTTTGTCGTCGGATGTTGCTACTTAATTTATTTTATTTTGTTCTATCTTGAATTGCGCTTGGCAGTCGCCAAGCAAGTGTCCTAATCTTTCAGCGAAGTTCTCGCTGTAACAGCACAGTTCACTGTCTGATCTATTGATTGTTTTTGAGGTGATACCACAAAGACAATGTCCGATGAGCAGTTCCGTTACCGGATTCAAGTCTTTTTCGATCAACTCGAGGAGGTTTACCTTTCTTTGGCGATGAGCCCATCGGATCAACATTTCGGAAAAATTGTCTGCTTTTCACTCCTGAGAAATTTTAAGAGATGCGCTTGCGGAAAGACCAAGATCAAATAGCTCGCAGTACTTTACGATTAGTTGATAGCTACGAAAAACGAAAGGAAAGAAAGATAAAATTATTGTGAAAAATACATGTATGAGTGATAATAACCTTCCCTTCCTGAGTCTTTCGTCTTTTCATAATCCATTATGAGTTTTGGTCAAGTAAACTATTCAGCTAATGCACAATATTATTTTCATGTACATCTTTGTGTCGAATCATTCGACCATAGGTCGTCCTTGATATGTATCATGTATGCAGTTTGACAATCTGAACATGGAATTCTATATGGAAGTTGTGATACTGTCTTTCTATACTGCAGTTTTGATATTTATACTATCATCAATCTGGATGTGAATTCTTGACTGTGAGATAATGACCTATGAAAAACCTTTTTTGTGATGTTAATTGATTGATAATCGATAGATAGATGTGTGTGTGTGAGTGTAGGTGTGTAGGTGTGTGTGTGTGTGTGTGTGTGTGTGTGTGTGTGTATGTGTGTGGAACCATAATAGCGAAAAAAAGAGACGTTTGAAAATAAACCTAATACTACATTTGTAGCAAGCAATTTAAACACTATTAATGAGTCTATGGGAATAACCGGAGATGTCGGTAATGAACATAAAGCCGAAGAATCAACATGCAAATCTGAAGAATCTCGTCCCGCCCCTAATATAAAATTTAAAACAAATTATAAATCCTTAAACGAAAAACCAAAATTGTCAATGGCAGAGAAAAGGAGAAAAGACGCAGGAAGAAAAAGAAATGGGTGAAAAAAAAATTCGTGGAAACCCAGAAATTTACCTGAGAAGGCAAGATGAAGTTAATTGGACAAAGTTGATGGGGAAAAAAGAAAGCAGAGAAAAAAATGGAAAGAAAATAAAAAAAAAGTCGGATGAAAACCATGGAAAAGCAGACAGATGAATTCAGTGTGATAATCGTCCCTCGTGTTCAGATCTCGCAATGGAAGACTCTATTCACACACGTTCGACTATATCTGTACAACAAGAAAAAAATCCATATGTTCCGCAAAATGATCATATCAGTTCTTCAAATGAGTCAGCTACTCATATACCACATCCAGAATTTAATACTCGATCAGAAACACTTAGGTGTTCGCAATAGAACAATGTATCTAATGAAGTACATAATATCGCTAGCACTCCAAGTCAGCGTATAAGCGTACAATGTGAAATTGGCCAAGAAGGGTTCTTCGTTACAAGTCAATGCAGCGTCAACTGAAAAAAATGGAGAAACAGATCCAGGAACAAAAAAACTAGTAGAACGATGGAAGAAGAAATATAACCGTT
>JAFIRS010008015.1:0-20159 GCA_018342105.1 Gonioctena quinquepunctata | reverse complement strand
GTGTGGAGAAATCCTTCCAGATCCAATTTGATCATTTCTTCACAGAATTGTTGCAAGTTTAAGGCTCCTTGGTTGAATTCCTCACAAAGTATTGTACCCTTGACGTACTTCTCGGATAAATGTGCACATCTTTGATTTCATCTTCATCGAAGCAAACATTCAAATCATAGACTGTAGCATGGAGGACATCTTGACTCAAAGCATTCAAGTAGGAGTTCAATCTCTCGATGGCTGTATTGATGTCCACGGCTTCCGTCCAACATTGACTCGAGTAATGCATCCACATATTGAAAACTGAAACGAAAAAAGAATTGTTAATATATTCCATTGATATTCAAATAATTTTACTTACATGAGAAAATGTGATGCTCCAAATATAGTACTTCTACACTGAATGTTATTTTTAATGGAGAAATATCTATATTCAACATAAAATCACTATATCCTAACTATTAACATATAAACAATATTATCATTTAATGTAGTTGAATTCTACTAGAGGACGAGTTCTCAAACTCCCTGCTACTTGTGGACTCTGACCCAAATATGTTATTGTATATTTGAAATCTGAAGCATTTATGCAACTGACATCGTCCGCATTGAATTCATCCGAAATACTTTTTGACAACCATGATTTGAATAAAGTATCATTATCATCACGTAATGTCATTAGAATAGATCTCCCATATCGGGTTATACAAATCGTCATACCAAGTATGTTGAAAGCTTTACCGATGGGTAATGATGATATTGGTCTTTGTTCAAAAGCTCCCACCCTCTTTTCAATTATTGAAGAATTGATTCTCTTCAAATCTACAACTTTTGGAAGAAAAGACATAGTAAGACTGTATGAAAAAATATAGATTATTTCACCTTATAAAAAATACACTCACTGAATTGAGAAACTTCTCGTACTCTGTATTCACTCTGACGATATTATCTAACATCTGATTTCTCATCAACGACTCCACACATTTTTATAAGAGGCATCCCCACTCCATTTCCAGTAGATGGGACTGTGAAGGTCATTACACACTTGAGCATCAACACACTCATCAATACTCGCAGTTCACTCTTAGCTCTCTCACAGGATGAATGCCCTCCTCGCTTGGAGAGTGCAAGGATTCATGAAGGTCATGATCACACATAATATGTATGCCTACACCACAGCTTCAGTCAAGGTCAAACAAACATCGAGATCAAATCTTTTGGTTGCCGAAACAATCCCAACATCAAAACTCAAGGTCAAATCTCAAACTCAAAACTTAATGTTATGAATCTCAAGGTCATATTCAAGGTCAAGTCGAATCTCAAAGTCGACCAAACCCAATATCAAAACTCAATGACAAATCTCAAGGTCAAACACACACACACATTGCACACCTGCAACTATTCAAGGTCACACGTGACGTCATAGTGGTGGGGGGAGAGCCAGAACCGGCTTAAATCTCCTACTAATAGGCTTTTTCCGTGGGAGGCGCAGCCGAACACGGGAAGTCGTGCAAGCACGGAAAAAGCATTTATGGACGTGTAATGAACGATATTTTTCATTATATCTACCTGAAAACCACATATTGTTAAGAAACATGTATTTTTGAAGATTAACGAACAAACACATGTATTTTTAATTTTTATTAATTGAAATATTCATGGTACAATTTGTGTTATTGTAAATAGCGTTATTTACCCCGTTGCTAAGGAAATATACAAACAATTTACGATTTCTAGAGAACTGTCAATAACATATCATTTTATTTTGACATATAAGTAGGCAGCTAATGACACTAGCGCACCGTAAACTTTTCCGTGCGGGCGCACGGAAAAAGACCACTTTTGGTGCGCTAAATAAGCTTGTAAATATAGTGTTTTCAGGTATGATGAAAACAGTAATTTCGAGACGAAACCATTATTCAAATCATGATGACGCAAAAGCCAATAAAAATAAGTAAGTTTTTTCAATACCTTTCTGGCACTTTCCCTGCTCATCCCACATTCAATTTCCAATTCACGCACTGGGGCAGATGGAGAAAAATTAACATATGCTAAAACATTAGTTTTCGCTTCTTCACTGACGATGAAGTGGATGTGGTTTTAATCAGTTGGTTCTTACCCTTAGCATCTAAAATATCTAAACTCAGTCCTGACGATTTCAATGAGTATTTCACACATGTTGCCGAGGAGATCATCCTAACATTACCTGATATTAACCATTCTTCGAGTGATTTTCTGAATGACCTCCCCAAAACAAAAGATTCACTTTTCCTAGGACCAGTAAATCACGAAGAGGTGAACGCTGCAATAAATAAATTGAAAAATTCAAACTGTTTTGATATACATTGTTTAAACAGTAAAATCATAAAGGGCACAGCGACCATGCTGATTGAACCCCTAGTAACCCTGATCAATCTATGTTTCCTCCATGGAATATTTCCTTACAATCTAAAAATCACTAAGGTACTTCCAATATATAAAAAAAGAGACCCTGATTTGGCCACAAATTTCAGACCCATCTCTATAATCCCGATTATCAGTAAGATTATTGAAATAATCCTGAAGGAACGATTGTTGCTCTTTTTTAATAAACATAATACTCTCAACAAAGGACAGTTTGGTTTTCGACCAAGCTGCTCCACGATTCAGGCTATCAGCCGCATTGAATGGCAAACATACGGAAATCACCTTATGCGACCTATCCAAGGCCTTCGACTGTGTATCGCATGATAAACTACTAGAAAAACTAAACTTCTATGGTGTGCGGGGGTACCTCTGAAACTTATAAAGTCCTATCTCAATAAAATAATTCAGTGTGTAGCCATAGAGAACAATTTCTCCGAATTCCAGAACATAAACCACGGAGTCCCGCAGGGAAGCGTATTGGGACCACTGCTGTTTCTCATCTACCTCAACGATATTTTTCACTATATGTCGCCCTCTGGATGTATTTGTTTTGCAGATGACACAACCTTAATTGAAACACATTGCAACCCTATCACACTCAACAATCTTACTGAGCAAGCCAAAAACAAGGCTCATATTTGGTTCAGTTCAAATAATCTTAAATTAAATCAAGAAAAAACCCAAAAAAATTTCTTCTCTGCTAACAACTATTTTACCTCGAATAACTCAGTCAACCTGTTAGGTATTGTGCTAGACGACAGGTTAAAATGGAGTGCCCACATTGATCATATATGCAAAAAACTCTCCACCGAATTATTCCTATCGAGACAACTAAAAAAAGTATTGAGCATTCCAATATCAATAACTTCCCACCATTCTCTCTTTCACTCGCACCTTAACTATGGTACTATTCTCTGGGGAAACTCAACACACTCAATTAGAGTATTCAGACTCCAAAAAAAGGCGCTAAGGATCATAGATGGTGCAACCTTCCATGCCCACTGTCAGCCACTATTCAAGAAATTCAGAATTTTACCAATTCCTTGTGTCTATATCTATCAAACTCTACTGGAGATTTTAACTAATATAACTCTATACTCAACTAATGCTGATGTCCACAACCATGCTACAAGATCATCGAATGAACTCAGAACTCCTAAATTCAGATTGTCCATCACAGAGCAAAATTCTATAAATGTCAAATTTTCAATAAATTACCAGTATCTGTAAAATCATTAAATTTCAGCCAATTCAAGAAATGTGTAAAGAACCATTTACTATTATATTGTTTTTACTCAATAGAGGAATCCCTATCATTTAACCATGAATGCATGTTACTCACCCCAACTACATAACCGTAGCGCATTAAAAATATTTATAATAAAAATTTTAAAATGTCTAATAAAATCCATGTTGTGATTGTTTTGTTGTGTTGTTTCAAAACTTTTAAACATTTGTGTCAAAACTTCCAAACATTTGTAGTTACATATATATGTAATTCTGTCCTGTTCATTTTATTTGTAATGACTAATTTTATTACTTGTAATGACTAATTTTATTACTTGTAATTTTAACTATTGTTAATTTTAATTTTTGTACTTTGACATGCTAAAAACATGATTTTATGTTACGTGGTTAAATAATAAATTCTATTCTATTCTATTCATTTCCAATTTCCTGAAATAGGTCCTCGATGGGTGCCGTCCTAACGGATAACGAACAACGTATAGCATACATACTAGCATTGACAGTTGGTTATTAAATTCTCTATCGAATGGCAAGATGGCCCTCGGTAGGTACCATTTGAAAAAAAACGATTTTTTCGTAAAATATGCGTTCAGAAAATTTCAATTCCAGAGGTGCGTTCGATTATAGACTCCTAGAGTAGAGTAAAGTATTTGAAGGTTTCTCAAATTTACTCTGGAGTTAAGTACTATTCATGTTATATTCGAACGGTGCGGAAAATATTTGGAGTTGTTTACTAAGTCCGAGTGACAGAAGGTTCTGAAATCGGAAATATAGGTTGTTATTGTTGAAAAAATACGAAAACAATGAAAGTTGATGAAAACCGGAGAAAAATATTGTTGACAATAGCAGATAACTTTTTAGAATCTTGTTCGCCAATTGTAAATTGAATGTTAGTATTTATGGTAGGGAATGACAATGGTATATTCGAATGCCATGTGATGGTTTCGAAGCAGTTTTATTAAAAATAGGTCCTAGGTTAAGAATTCGAGTGACACAGTATGAACTTGGTAGACCATATGTTTCTCCAAGATTACAACTATTATCAGTGAACAGTATTAAACATATACACATGAATAATCTCAATCTGTGAGAGTGTGAGACAAAGCATAAAAAGATTTTCCGTCTCCCAGAGTTATGTCTATTTTGTGGAGTTAAATAAACCCAGCCATTTTGTAGAGTTAGGAGAGTTAACTCGGTAGCGAATACTTGGGTATTTTCGAACGACAGTCTTATAGTAAAATATACACAACTTTACGATTTTCGAACGCTATTTAGTAAATTCTACTCGATGGAGTTAATAATCGAACGCACCTCTGCTGTAGGATGAAATAACTATTACTGTGAGTTAACGATGTAAATTAGTATAGATTTTCACCTGATCTAGGCCTCCTGGGCTAAAAAAAAATTGATATTTATTTTACCGTGAAATCAAAATTTGGCAACACTGTCGTTGTGATTTGAGCCGTAGAATCCAAAAAAACATCAAACATACAGGGTGTTCCATTTGAAAAATTAAAGTTGGTGGCTATTCTGGCGAAACCGGATGTCGAGTATTTTGTTTTCATATGTCTGTCAATCCGAAATTGTGTCTTATATCTATGTACAAAATTTCATTCAAATCGGTTGATAAGTGAAGGAGATAAAGGCATGGCCCTAGTCCCATTGTCGCCCGGTATATCACTATAATATTTGTCCACGAATAATTTTAGAGGGGTTTTTTCCACTTCATCACTGCATATGTGTTCGTCGCACAGCATGGGGATTTTCTACTGCCCAAACAAGTATATTATGAAAATTATTCACTTCATTTCGTGTGAGTACACACCGATACTAGTATGGATAAAACTGTTCCTGTCTTATAGTCTCGCATACTTAACTGTCATCACGACGTTTCTCAAAAGACATATTTTTGTCTTCATCGACTCAAGAATACGATAGCTCATTCATGCTATGTTTTGTGATTGGCTGCTGATGGGACCCGTCATTCTGTCGTTCAGTAGCCAATCAGAAAACAGCATGCTCTAAGCTCTTACGCGAGAATTTGTCATGTAAACGCGGCATTATTCCGTGGCCAAATTAAAAAAAAAAATTGAATTATGCTACCTCTGTTATTTTGCAAATTTCATACACGTGATTTTTGCTAGTTTTACATCCTGTTTGGAAAATACCCGAACTTAATAAATATGTCGTCGTATAACTAATAAAAACAATAGATATCAGGATATTAAACGAATACAAACATCAAGTGGCAGTGTGATAAAAGATTTTCAAGAAATTGCTGGAAGAACTGCTGAGAGCTACAGTACTATAGGTGAGAAACTAGCCAAAAAATGCAAAGAAAATACTGATTATAATGGCCCCGAAACAATCCTGAACAACTCAATTTATATTCATAAAACCGATTAAATCGAAGTTGGAGAGATCATTGAATATCTGAAATAAAAAACTCCTGGACCAGATGGATGAAAGCTGAAACTCTTATAAAAGTTGAAGAATACATTGTACTTCCACTCAAATTTATAATTAACAACATTTTTCATGCCCTTCAACAACGCTGTGATAAAACCAGTCTACAAATCAAGTAGTAAGAAAACCGTTGAGAACTACTGACCGATTCACTTATAAGCTCCCTTGCCAATTTTTTTATTCCTAAAAAAAACTTTTTCACAAAAAATTAAACCGACGAAAAAATCAACTGAAAAGCAAAAAATGAACCTTCTTAGTCTAAGTAATTGAGTCCTAAATATGAGTATGATTTGAGTCGGCGCCAAACAAACAATTATCGAATATCATTATCTATGAAAGAAGTCATCGAAACGCAGCCGTGCATCTCGCTGCCATCATTTTACGCTTCACCTAATTCAATTGCTAGTTTGTTTGGCGCCGACTCAAAATCAGTTACTTACATTAGTTTAGGAGCTCAATTATCATTTAGACTAAAAAGGTTTATTTTATTTTTTACTTTTTAGTTGATTTTTTTGTCGGTTTGAATTTTTTGTTAAAAAGTTTTTATTTTTTACTTTTCAGTTCCGTATTTCGTCGGTTTAATTTTTTGTTAAAAAGTTTTTATTTTTCAATTTTTTGTGGGTAAAATCTACCAATTACTATCCACTTGTTTTTTGATTACTTCCAAAATACTTACTTACCCACCTTACTTCAACTATTACCAGTTAAATAATATGATCATCTACTTTTACTATTTGTTGTAATATAAATTATTCTCGTTGTTCTGGTTAGTTCATTCCATTACTTTGTATATCATTCCATCCTCTCATAAAATATACTGATTTTGACGGAACAAGAATAATGTCAGTAGCGATCTGTCTTTGTCAATTACGTATGTGTGTGCTAATGTTCACTAGTGAAAAATCAATTATCCCCTATTTTTCTACCCGTAAGGGTGGCTAATTCCTTCCGAAATTCAAATATAAGGTATACCCTATCTATTAAAAAAAGAATAATCCAAATCGAAGAACCCAGTACAAAGTTATGCCTGATAGAATCGGTTAACGGACCAGAATTCAGAGGGTGAGTGATCAATATCCTTCATTTCGCTACCCTTAGGGGTGGATTTCATCTTTTAAATTCAAATGGGACCAAAGTCGAAGTACACCCTATCCACTGAAAAAAGTATTATCGGAATCGGACGCCTCACTAAAAAGTTATGCGTGATCATACATAAAAAAATATGATGGAAAAACATAAAATATACGGGTCGAATAGAGAACCTCCTCCTTTTTGGTTTCGTCGGTTAAAAAAAGGATAAATAGTTACCACCAGAAGAATAATTACCTATCGGGCATGCCTTTAGGTTTCAGGCAGGCTGAGTCAACAGAAAACGCAATGACTCATTTAACATTTCAAACATACGAATTTTTTTATAAAAGTAGAGCCTCGTTATGCACCTTCGTTAACTTAGTCAAAGCCTTTGATACAGTATGCCACAAAAAATTACTGAACACTCTGGTAAATATAGGTTTTGGAGGAATCTTTTATGACCTGATGAAAAGTTACCTGAAAATTAGACAGCACAGGGTGAACATAGGAGACAAAAGGAGTACAGTCATCACTATTGCGTTTGGAGTTCCCCAAGGAACAGTACTTGGTCCGCTATATTCAACATTTATGTCAATGATCTCATCATACTCGATATTGCTAGTGATATAGTATTTCTTGTATTTCCATAGTATGCTCCCCCCCATATGATTCATTGAGATTTGATGTTTCGAATTTCAAGTACCGAAATTACCATGAAAGGACAATAAAATATCTTGGATCATTATGGACTGCCACATAAGATAGCCATATGTAAGTAAGTAAGTAAGTAAGTAAATTTATTCAATTCAGGTATAAAACAGATATAGATTCATTTCTAACATAAGAGGGAAAAAATATATATACATATAAATATAAAGATTACATAGTACTAGGAGAACAAAGTTTGAATGTTAAGTAGTCTAGTTACTGTATAATCAATGTGTTCATACCACCGAAGAGATTGGTCCACTATTACTCCTAGGTATTTTATTGTGTCCGTTTTATATATAGGAGTACAGCTACAATTGTGAACATTCGCACAAGATGTTTTGTGGATTTTTATAATGTTTCTTGTCGGTTGGTCTCTAGTAGTTGGAGTAAATGCAATGAATTTGGTTTTTTTGACATTGACACTCAGTAAATTAGTACTCAACCAGTGGAAAATCATTTTGATGCCTATTTCAGCCTGATTGTATACTTCTTCCCACGTTTTTCCAACAAAAGTGATAGCTGTGTCATCAGCAAATGAAGTTATTTTACCTTCGAAATTAGAAATTTTGAAGATGTTGTTCATATAGAGGAGAAATAAGATAGGACCCAATACAGTTCCCTGGGGTACGCCCCGGATAACTAGTAGTGGGTCGCTCAAAGATCCGTTTACCTTGACAATTTGTGTTCTATTTGTCAAATAGTCCTCAAATATTTCCAAAGCAACATCCCTCACACCTAGACGTTGGAGGAGTATATTGTGATCGACAGTATCAAATGCCTTGGCCAAATCCAAAAACACCGTTATGCATTTTTCTTGATTTTGGAAACAGTTGTTGATTTGTTAACAATCTCAAAACTGCGTTTTCAGTTGATCTGCTTTCCAGAAAACCATATTGTGATTTTGAAAAAATATTATTATTCTTGCAGAATTGTATAACTCTATTTTTGAGACATTCCTCGAATATTTTTGAGAAATTATTAATCTTTGTTATGGGTCGAAAGTTTGTTACTAATTTTTTATCGCCTGACTTGAAAATCGGTGTTGTGATTGAGTCTTCGAAAGATTTAGGTATTTTTCCAACATTAAATATTAAATTCAAAATGTGACATATGGGTTCTATGAAGAGTGTGAGCTCTTTGATAAGGAACACAGAGATCTTGTCGGGACCAGGAGAAGTATTATTTTTTTAATCCAGATATGATATCGATTAATTCGTTTCTGGGTGTAGGAATATTGAATTGGCGATATTGTTTCGGTTTTCTATAACGGGGAATGTGGGCTTTTCAATTTCACTTGCCATATCACCACCAATTTCAACGAAAAAATTATTGAAAAAGTTAGCCTTTTCTTTATCTAACGAAATTTTTTGTTTGTTTTCATCTTCAATATCATAATTGGTGGATTTATTTTTTGCACTGTTTGTTATTTCGTTCACATTCTGCCAAACTTTTTTAAATCATTTTTAGCATCTAATATTTTCATTTGTATAGAATTTGTTTTGGTTTTTCGGATAAGTTTTGTTAGGAAGTTTCTATAAAGTTTATACTTGTTTTGTTTTTCTACTGAGAAGTCGGCCAAAAGATTTTGTTTTAATTTGTCTCTATAATGTATAGAAATAAGAAGGCCATTTGTCATCCATGATTTCAATTTTGTTTGTTTATTTGTTTTTTTTTTTCACTTCTGTACATTTGTCAATATGCTTTTTTAGTTCATCAAAAAAGGTATTGTATGCAGATTCTGGGTCTCTGGATTGCATAATTGACTCCCAAGTTTCTTTCTTGAGTGCTTTCATGAGCTTATTATAATTAGTGACGGTAGTATTTTTTCTGCATATATTGGTTGATTTCAACTTTTATCAAGTTTTACCGATAATAGTGACATGTAGTGATCGGTTATATCACATTTAAATATATAGGATTGATTAGATTGTTGTATTTTTGAAATTTTCACATAACCGTGGTCAATTGCTTGCAGAGTTAGTCGTTTCTCTGGTTGGTTTATTAATGAATGAAAAAATCCCATTTCAGCCATCATGCATATGTAATTATTAACTAGTGTATCTGATGTATTTAATATATTTATATTTATGTCTCCAATGAATATTTTTATATCTGCATCTGGTTGATTTGGAAAGTAGGACTCAATATCTGATGAATACGTTTCCAGGTTAGACGATGGTGGACGATATGATGCAGTTAATAAAAATGATCTATTACCTATCGGAAATGATAAGTTGATTTCACTTAGGTGTTTTATAGCAGAAGAGAAGTTGATATCTTTCCTAATGTAAACTATCAACCCATCGTTTTGGTTGAATTGAGATTCATTATATAATATATCAAAATTTGGAATGGAAAAAATTTGGATATCATCAATCAGCCATGATTCAGATAATATTATAATATCAACATTACTTACATACAAGATACTCGACCTTCCCAAGCAAGGAATTCCCATTAACAAAAAATGTCAATAAATAAACAGCGATCTGGAAATAGAAATAAACCGATTATCGGAACAAGACAAAATACGAACTTGAACACTGTTCGCAAACTTGGATACCTTCATGTGTACCGACGAGGCCCAGATGTCACTTGCGAAGAAATTCTGAAAATTCTTAGTGAAACCGCCCCTGACATCGAATTTGCATGCGAAATATTGAAAGAAACCGACACCACCAAATCTTTTGAGTTATCTCTGCCTATTGACCATTGCATGGACGCTTACAATCCAAACTCGTGGCCCGCTGGAGCAGCCGTCAGAAGATTCACTTTCCCGAAGAACCATTCACAGGATATTTTTTAGATGCGGCGGAAACCCACATAGGGGAAAATTAACTGGCTATTATTCTCAAAATATAAAAAGAAATCCTGGCATATCTGTGAGTATATTTCATTTGAACATACATACAATGTCTCGCGAATAAGGTAGATGAATTGGTATTTTTCTCAAAGGATGATAATTTTCCTATAGTGTGCATCTTAGAACATTTTTCATCCAATCAAACATTACCGTGTGTAAATTTACATTCTTACACTCTAGCAAGTTATTTTTGTAGAAATGTGAATAATCATGGTGGGGTAGCCATTTTTGTAAGAGAGGAAGTATCCTTCAAAACTATCGATGTAATTGAGTTATTTTATTCGTCTGATTTCATCATTTGAACTAGATATCACTATTTCAGAGTTCACAAAACCCACTGGCTGCATTGATAATATATTAACTAATATAAACCCTAATACCTACAATACTCGAATTCTGATCCAAATTTGTCAGATCACTTGGCCAAGTCATCTCGATCGAGGGGGACATCAATTCATATCGAAAACCATTAGAAAAAGAATCATAACTGAGGGGCATTGAAAAAATAAAACAGTCTCTGACTGAAATTGATTGGAATTCCATATTCCACAACCCAGCGGCTGATTCACACTATATCTTTGTATATTTCGTAAATACTCTTCAGAATTCAATTCACAAAAATTTACCACTAAAAAACATTTCAACGAATAAAGCCCCATTGAATTTTTTCCATAACAATCTTCGAGAAATTAGAAAATCTCTCGCTGCCATAAAACAAGTATTCGACGTCTCAAAAAACGAAAACGATAATGAAGAACGTATAAAAAAAATACCGCTCTGCAATTACAAAAGCAAAAAAAGACGCATTCAATGATCTCATCGCAAATTCGTCTAACAAACCTAGAGATTCTTGGAGAATAATCAATTATCAGCGGAATTCTAATCCTCCAAAAACTTGTGATAGATTTGTTGATTACTTTTCAACTGCGGCCAAAAATATTATCACCGACTGTGATCCTAAAGACTACTTGAGACACGTGCCGTGCCCAAATGTTACCTTTTTTCTTGAACAAATGACCGTTATCGAGGTAATGGATGCAATAAAGTCTTCGAAAAACTCGAAAAGTTTCGATATATACGATATCAACTCAAACCTTTTGAAAGAACTTATCGATATGGTCACTCAGCCATTAAGTTTAATAAATATATGCTTCAGTACCGGTACTTTCTCAGATTGTCTGAAAATTTCCAGTTATTCCTATTTTAAAAAAAAGGCAACCCCGATGACCCCATCAATTATCGATCGATATCTTTATAGTCCAGTCATATTAGGGGTTTCACTTCGGAATTGGAGATAGTCAGCTATAAACTTGTAATAACCTTTATTTTGACACCCTAAAACTTGTCTCAAAACCTACTTTTATTAATACTAGACAAACTCCCTGGTTTACCGAAGTAGAAAGAGAATGCAATGGATCTGGTACAAATGAAACTCTGATCTGGAATATCAAATCAAATCAAAATATGCTTTATTGTCGGAAAAATTAATTTTTTGTTGACAAAGCAAGTACTTAAAGGTAAATATGTAAATATATAAATAACAATGTAAATAAGAAAAAAGTATACATATAGCGTCACAATCACGTTATTACATTCGTGGTCACAAACATTGTTAATTAACATAAAAAACATGAAATATATAAAACATATCATACATATAAAATATATAAAAACATATAAAACATATTATAAATAGTCACAATTTAAAATAATTTAAGATTTTATGCTGATATTCCTATCTGAGTAGAATTCGTCTAATGAATAATAGGCCTTCGATATCAAAAACATTTTTACTGATTTTCTAAATTTAGTGGAACTTTTACCTTTAATTTTGAAGAAATTGGAATTGGTAAACATATATTGAACGTATTTCTAGTATGACGTGAGATATAGTAGAAATTTCATCTCTGTATTTTTTTGCATTAGGCATACCATTTCCAAAATAAGAATGCAAGGCAAGGTCAGGATATTGTGTTTTTTGAATAAGGACCTACAGGAGTCCCTGAATCCTGCCTTACATATTTCTAACTCCTCTTTTGCAGCAAATCCTATCAAATAAATATTGGCAAGATGTTCCAAAACATATACCATAGCGTAAATGGGAATCAATCAGAGCAAAGTACACCTTTTGGCCGACATAGTGCCCAATTCATTTGCTGATACTCTGACAGCAAAGCAACCTGAAGAAACTTTCTTACAAAGATTAGTTATATGATTTGGCAAAACCAAGTTTTTGTCTATTTGTAATCCTAAAATTTTGCAGACTCCTTGTTTTCAATTAATTGCGTGCCTAGGTAAATTTCCAGCGAGGAGCACTTGAGTGTGATAATGCTAGTCTTAGCGATGTTGAATGATAAAAGGTTAGCATCACACCATCCCTTTTATTTTTTCTATATCTTGGCTAATCCTTTGCTGCAGTTGCATCTCATTATTGCTGTGCCAAAATAATGTAGTGTCATCTGCAAATTGAGTTATATTTGCAGATATATCAATGCAAGCTAAATCGTTGATATATAGCAAGAAGAGAATTGAGCCGAGAACCGACCCTTGTGGAACTCCACGAGTTACTGTCTGGGATTGTGATATGTTGCCATGGAGAGTGACTTTTGAGTGCGTTCTGATAGGTATGATCTGAACCATCTCAACGATACGTCTCTAAAGCCATATACTTCAGCTTTGCAGCAGGATTTCGTGATCCACACAATCAAACGCTTTCGAAAGATCACAAAACCGCTGCTGCCATTTCTCGATTATTAAGACGTAGATATACATCTTCTAACAGATGGAACATAGCATCTCCCGTACTTTTGAGCTTTGAAATCCAAACTGACTGGAACTAATATTATTTCTATTTAGAAACGACATAATTCTTTTTTAACAAGTTTTCTATGATTTTCGCGAGGGTAGGTAGCATAGAAATAGGCCTGAAGTTAGCAGGATTGCTGGTGTCACCACCTTTGTGTAAGGGAATAACAATCGCTGTTTTCAAACATGCTGGAAATATTCCCAATGTAAAGCTTGCATTTATAGCTTCCGCCAGGCAGTGAGAGCGGAATTGGTAAATTGAGAATATCTTTATGTTCATGTCATCCCAACCGGAAGAGTTTGTATTTTTAATTTTTTAAAGATTTGCTGAATTTCTGTAGCATCTGTAGGCATGAAAAAAAATGTCTCTGATATGGATCTGTCCTTGAAAACTTAATGGATGAATATTAGATTTTATTTGTTTTGATAAGTTGTATGCCCCAGTGCAAAAAAATAGTTATTTATAAAATCAGGGTTTAGATCCGTTTTTTGTGGAGCCGTATTGTTTTCCCCTGAGGTCATTTATAATGGCCCAGCTCTCTTCTGTTTGTTTGCAGATCTTTCAATTCTTTCACTATAGTAACGCTGTTTTGCAGTCTTTATAGTATTTCTATAAATACTTCTATACCTATTGTAAAAGGAGTTGAAGGCTGCATCGTTACCCAAATTTTTAGAATTGAATGTAGGATTGTAGATTTTCTGCTGATATTTTTATGCCTTTCGTAATCCATGGCTTTTTTACTTTAATTTTTATTTTTGCAGAGGAAATGCACTATTAAATACATTTGACATTTTTTCATGGAACCTATTCAATGGCTCATTATTATGAGGCATGAAATCATTCCAGTTTGTATTGTTGCATATATTTATAAATTTATCAAAGTTTTTCCTGCTGTAGATCCTACCAAATCGTTTCTTAGTTTCAACACTTTTTGGTCGCATTGGAATTTAAATAAAACAGACTCATGGTCGGAGAGTCCAGCACTCACAACTTTACAGCCTGATTCTGTGGGTATTTGAACATACATAGTCCAAGATCGCACTAGAATCGCTAGCAATACGTAGTAGGAGAATCTACGTGCATTTTGAGATTAAATGCGGTCAGGATGTTCTCTACTAATAATAATGTTGATGTGGAGAGTTTATTCTCAAAAATTTATCTTGAAATCACCCGTAAATATAAAAAAATGCCTTAGGAGGAATTTGTGATAATAACATTCTAGTCTCTCCAAAAAGGTATTTACATTACATAATGGTGACCGATAAAGGCAAAACATGTATAAATTATAATCCTACAGTAAATCACGGGAAAATTAAAATTTCCCTTTTTCGACCAAAAAATATAATTATATTTATCACACTTGATAAAATTAATTGTTTCACATATCCTTTTGTGAAGAAGGATCAGTGTTCCTCCATGTATAGAACTGGTTCTAGAGTATTTTGATACAATAAAGTAATCTGGTATATAAAGTGGTTCACCTCCTCCAGCCAGTGTTCAGTTAGCATAACAATGTTAGGGAAAATTTTGACTTTCCAAAAAAATGTACAGCTCATTCGTTTTATTACGTACTGATTGGATGTTTAATAGCATTATGTTAATACATTGTTCAGAGGGTTTCTCCCTAAAAAATCATAGTCAGCATCATCATTAATTGAATGTGCAGTTGAATAGAACTAGTAAAGTGCCGGTAGGCTCCATTACCTAGCACCCCTATAGAAAAATCGCAAAAACAAAACTCCTTACCACACGAGGGAAATCTACCACAACCTGTTGTTTCGGAAGCAAACAAAGAACAGAGCTTATCAGGTAATCCCAACAGTGATTCAGGATTCATCCAACAGCGTCATCAAAGGAAACGATACAAGAAGACATTAGGAACAGCTGAAAGCACCAAAGAAGGTTTTTCAGGAGAGGACAAGAAAGTCTGGCTTTATGTCTATAGGGTTGAGCAACATGTAACTGATGATATGATTATGAAGTATATAAAAGGAAAGGAAAAATTCGAAAATGAAGCAGTGGGGGTTAAAGAAATACCTTCTGATCCAGGGAGGCTGAAACGCTTCGCTGTCCATGCTTCCCTCGAATTCAAGGATTCAATGTACGACATCAGTTTCTGGCCCAGAGGGGTAGGTATAAAGAGACCAAACTTCACCAAACACCCTGATATTTTTCAACAAGGAGGAAATTTTTGGATCAGGAAAAAAAAATAATATCAATATCTGTCCCCAGCAATCCATTGTGATCAATAATGATGATAGTACCAGGAAGTTAACTCGGTTGTTACATCTTAACACTGATAGCATTAAAAGTAAATCCCTAATGGTGAATGTCCTTCTCCAGGAATATAATGTAAATATATTCTGTTTGACAGAACACTGGTGTAATGTGGATCAAATCAGCAAAATTCACTTTGATGGCTATGCTTTGGCAAATCTCATTGTCGTGAAAATTTCATGGGAGGGAGGCACAGCAATATTTGTAAAATATCAAATTTGGGAAAAAATGAGTTCACCTGTTATTCAAGGGGGAGGGAAAAAATATTCGAATATTCTTGTATAAACTATTATTTGAATAATCTTTAGCTTGTAGTCATATGTGTTTATCGTTCACCTAAGAGCAATATTGATTCTTTTTTAGAGAAAATGACTGTGCTTCTGGATTTTATCTTTGAACATCCAAGGTCAGTTGTGGTGTGTGGAGATATAAATGTGGATTTCTTAGTAGAAACTGCACAGATGCACACAGTAAGGCAGTTCTTTCTTTCATATGGATTAGATTCTAGAGTCATGGAAATAACCGGACCTAACCCTAGAGAGATCTTTTGCTAGATAATATTTTCACAAATATATCAGAGGACATCTCACAAGCAACGGTAATCAAATCAATTATGTCTGATCATTTTGGGCAAGTTTTTTATTTTAAAATTGAACCAAAAAATTTTTCAAAACAGAAAACATACAAAAGATATTATTCCGATGATAACATATCAAATTTCAGTCTCTATCTAGTGAATCGTGGAAACAAGTTTATTTAACTGAGGGCGTAAATAACAAGTATAAATCCTTTTACAATATCCTATTTCATCATTTTGAAGTAGCTTTTCCTCTCACTTCTAAGGTGACCACAGCGAAAAGTAGTGAAAACTCTTGGGTAAACCAAGAAATAAAATGTTACTCCCAGTATGTAAGGGACTGGTATAGATTATACACAGAGACAAAATGTGATGATATTCTTGTAAGATATAAAATGGAAAGATCAGCCTATAAGCGATGGTTATTCACTTTAAAAATCGTTGAATGACAATAACATAGCTAATTCAAGAAATAAATCTGAAACAATGTGGAATATCTTCAATCGCTTAACAAATAGACAAAATAAAAATGGAGATATAACTTTGACCAGTGGCGGGTCTACTGTAGAGGACCCTTCAGAAATTGCTGACATCTTCAAATCGTATTATGATTTGATCAGCAACACCTCCCAAAAGAGTATCATAAACGTGAACTAATTAAAGACTCTCTTTTTTGGGCTCCTACCTCAGCCAAGGAGATAATACATGTTTTACATGCACTACATCCTGAATACTCATGTGGTTTTGATCAAATTCCGTCAGTAATTTTGAAAAAAGTCCCAGATTTTATTGTTACTGTTTTGGAACACATTATTAATGAATGTTTCTTGACTGGTACTTTCCCAGATGACTTGAAGATTGCCAAAGTTGTCCCAATCTACAAAAAGGGTTCAAAAACTGATGTGAGAAACTACAGGCCTGTGTCAATATTACCTGCACCATCCAAAATAGTTGAAAAAATAATTTACACAAGACTTATTGCTTTCTGTGAAAAACACAATATTCTTGCCAGTGAACAATTCGGCTTCCGTAAAGGAATGTTAAACTTGAATTGACTATCTACAATGCACTGACAAACATAGCAACTCATCTCGATAACAAAAGCCTGTCTGCGGGAATATACTTTGATCTGTCAAAAGCCTTTGACATGGTTGATCATTCCCTTCTGTTGGAGAAACTGGATGACTTTGGAATTAGAGGTACCCCATTAAATTTATTGAGGTCCTACCTTGAAAACAGGTTTCAAGCAGTTGCGATTATGCGAGAAGGTAGGTTATTCACATCAGAAAAAACATTAATTAAGCGAGGCGTACCACAGGGATAAATTCTGGGCCCCCTTCTTTTTCTCTTGTACATTAACTCTCTACCATCTGTCCTCTTCAGTTCAAACTGCCAAACTTTTCAATTTGCTGATGATACATCCGTTATTATAAACAGCACCAATATTAAGGAACTTGCTGATTCGGCATCAAATGTGGCGAAGAAAATGGACGAGTGGTGTACAGAGAACTCCCTGAAATTAAATTCTGATAAAACTGTACTTATAATGTTCAACCTGACCAAAAATATATTTGAATCACCGTATGTTGGGATTGAATGGAAAATCAGTGCCGGTGCCATCTATAAAATTCTTGGGGGTGTTTATTGACTCTAATATGAGCTGGGAACTACATGTGGATACCTTGGCAAACAGACTGGCTTCGCTCTGTGGTGTAATTAGATATCTGAGAGAACAGGTGTCAGAATATGGAATGAAATTGTATTATTATGGACATGTTCAGTCAATCATCGCATATGGACAACTTTTTTGGGATTCCAGTTCAAATTCGAATAAAATATTCATATTGCAAAAACGAATATTGAGATGTATTCTTGGTCTTGATTATAATACTTCCTGCAGGTCATATTTTTCAAAACATGGGTTATTGACAGTACCTTCTTTGTACTTTTTATCTCTGGTTATTTTCGTAAAGAAACACCATACTTGTTCTCTACAAATGCAGATAAATATTCAACTGAAAAAGAATATATTAACTCGTAATCGGCTGACCTCAGATTCCACATCACAAAACTGCCTTTTAAACGGAGTCCCGAATACAGAGCAAGGAAGGCTTATAACAGGCTGCCAACTCAGTTGGAGGATATCAGCAATATTCAGAAATTCAGAAGTTCAGTCATTGATTACTTGAAGGAGAAAGTATTCTATAAATTTGATTTTTGTGAATGATTATTACCGTTTCCTGTCTATTGAGAAAAGTTTTTATATTTACTTGTTGAGTTCGTGAGGTGCGTATTTTTGTAATGTTTTACTCATTATGTTATGTGCTCAGTGTACTTCATTCTTTTTTTGATGTTGTCCATGTCCTTGATGATTTCATGACCATAAAGATATTATTATTACTTATCGTAGGGTGGCCGCGACTACAGATATCTAAGGTCAAAGGACAAAAAAAAACGATTTTTTGCACATTTTTTGCAAATATCTCTTTTCCTTTGGGTTTTATGCTATTTGTATTCATTATAAATATTGTAGAGGATTTAATTTTCTACAACTATTGTTTAATTCTTTTTTATTTAGAGTATCATTCGAGGTCAACCGGTAGTCCCAATTAAAAACAGGCCTTATAAAGTCTATAAATTATTGATAAATATATAATTCTGAATAATTTGCATTTTTTATTAACTATTACGTGATATTTGATAATTTATTTCATTAATTGAGTATATATTCATTTAATAACACTTACCTACTCGTGTAATTAAAAAGTTATTAAGGAAAATAATTTAATTATTTTTTAATTCTAATCTAATTATACTTATTACTTCCTAACTGAAAAAAAAAGAATTACATTTTTAATTAATATTTTTATTAAAAAATTACATTCCATACATTCATGAACGTTGAAATTAAAAAAATTGAATAATAATAAGAACTACAAATTCTAATTTTAATTTTCTTCTTCTTCGTCATCGTCTTCCGGTCGCTGTAAAATTTCAAATTCCTCTTCGTTCTCGTCTTCAACGACATTTGTCTCCAGTTCTTCCAGGATTCCGTGGTCAAAGGTACCGTCTTCATTGACATCACTCTGATATATGGTGAAGCATTGAGACAAGCTTGCCCATTACACTGGCCGCAAGCTAAAGAGCACTGCAACCCAGCTTTCTTGCATCTACATCGCGAAGCACAACCATTCTTGCAGTTGCAGAATATTGTGTTAAGCAATTCCTCTGGAGCTGGTGGTAAAATTGTCGTAATAGGTTCCAGGAATTCATCACGCATTATCCAACCCCAATCCTGGAGTTCTAAATCATGCCCTAACCAAGTCTGAACTTGATAATGAACACCGTTGAAATGTTGGTGAGCTGATGCACTCGTTGGTGGAAGATTTGATAACTGCACAGGTTTATTCAGTTTTGTTAACTTGATGAACCGTGCATAGCGAAGACGATCGATACTGTCCTCAGATTTTGGAGCATTATAGATTGGCAACAAGGTTTGCACTCCATTCTCAAATAATGTTTGAACCGGGCAGTTTTCTTCTTCAAATGCTGCAGCAAGTTGATCCAAATTCGGAAATTTCTCGAGTATTCTTAAAAAAGTTCCTACTGACTATAAATAGAAATGTTCGTACTATATGATAGGGGTCCGTATTCCCAGGTATAATTTCCAACGTTATGAAAGAATCTAAAGGTTCACTGATTTCAAAGAAGATGTACTTAATTATTTTCTGCTTGAAATGTAA
>JAFIRS010008014.1:0-20180 GCA_018342105.1 Gonioctena quinquepunctata | reverse complement strand
AAGAGGTTTCTAAAGAAAAAAATTTTAACATTTCCATCAAATTTATATTCTACAAAATCTAATCCATATTAAAAGTAACTACTGTGAGTACAAATCACAAATGAGTTTCATAAATATGAAAACGAAAATAAAGACTTAGTAAAAAACTACTACCGACTTAGCGTTCCCAGAATGGGCCAGAGTTTTATGGAATTCTTTTTTTCAATAAGTTACCTGAAAAGGTCAGAAACCTGGAGGTCACTGTATTCAAACGGGGTGATTAAGAATTTTTTAATTAGGAAGTGTTTTTTATTCTGTAAAGAGTTTCTAGAATATTTTGTGATGTAAAAGATTTTAAACTTAATTAAGAATGGGTAATCACCAATATTATCATTTTTTTGTAAATTTTATCTAAACCATTATATGTATGTGTGTTTTGTCATTTTGCGTTGTATCATACCTACATGTATATATTCTTTTATTGACTTGTGTAAGCACGAAATGTAAATTGGAAACACCAATAAATGATTTGATTGATTTGATTTGAGTATGGCTGTCTTGTGTGGTCCCCTATATAGCAACACATTCAATCTTTCGAACCGCCAACGACAGTTCATGAAATACGTCATTTACACATTGATGATGTCTACCCCAGTCAGGGAATAGATAATAATATTTTTTAAAAAGGTTTAAATTTTTTTCCTGAGAACAGAAGAACATATTACGTTTTGCATATTCATTTACAAACTGGTAAACAGTCTTGTCAACTCACCCAAACTACTATCTCAACTAGACTTTCATGTACCAAGAATCAACGGTAGAAATGAACAATTTTTTTATTTACCAACACCAAGAACAAATATATTATTAAAATCTCCTTTATTTGCAATGTGTAATAAATTCAATCAAGTCTGCCACAAAGTTGACATATATTCAAGACCATTACACATTTTCAAAAGAGATCAGAAACATTATGTTTTGAGCAACAATAACTATATTATTATACTAAAAATGAAATACTTATTGAAACCCGATGGCCTTGTTTTTTTTTTTCCTCTCTCATTTCTTGTCTTTTCTTTGGGAATGTTCCATGAATGTATTACTACTATTATTATTATTGTAACATGTATACCACACTTTCATACTAAAATTGTATACTGTATCCTGTAATTGGGCCTAGCCCTGTTTGGACAATAAATGTATTTTTATATTTTTGAATACAACCATGACAGGTTGAAGAATACTGGGCATTTTAGAATTAGAGTTAATTCAGAATTGACCAGACTCTTTCCTCATGATATAAATCCTCATATCGGAATAGATCAATTTGGATTCAGCAATCATTATCTTGAGGCTTCGTACGTTCTCGACATTACTTTTCAAATCGTTGGTTGGAAGAAGAGGAGCTATCAATGGCCAGAAAGATCTCCGTTTACCCTCTAGATTATTTTTTGTGGAGTTATTTAAAAGCAAAGTGTATGTGACTATCCAAGGACTGAAAGACAGAATTACAGAGGAGATAGCACTAATTTCTCCGGAAACTATTTGAAAAGTCTTGGATGAATTTTCATTCAGAATGGATTTCTGTTTCCAAAGAAAAGAAGGTCATATTGAACATCCCTTTAATTTTTCTTAGTTATTGTTTTTGTTTATACTGAATATTAATTACAAAATAAAAATGTTTTCCTAATTTCTTAAAATTAATGTCAATGTTGGCATAACGGTTTCTATGCTGCATGGCAAAAAAAAACTGTAACAGAAAATTGTAAAATATACGGGATGTCCCATTTAAACATATTGTTCGTATATCTCAGAAACTGTACATTTGGCAGCGTCGAAAATATAAATTTAAAATCGCTGGTCCATCTATATCTACAAAGTTTTGTTATTGTATCTTACGGGTGTCAAAGATATCTTATGGTGTCAAAGATATCTTCACGTTCAAAGATATCTTCATGTTTCCAAACTTTTTGTGGCCGAATGTACATGCTAGGTAGGGTAAAGAAAATTATATATATAGGTCCTTACAGTATGTCCTTGGACCTATACCGGATATAATACTGGATTCTTGTTTTGCAATCTTGAAAAGATTTTTCATGTTGCGCTTGTGGCCCCAGATCAAAATTCCATATTGTAGATGACTATTTATGAGAAAAATATGCCATTCTCAACATACTATGGGTCACAGACATTCTTAAACGTCTTAACAAAATCAAACTTGAAGAAAGTTTTTTTAACAGGTGTTCAATATGCGAATTCCATGTAAAGTTGCTGTCAATATGAGCCAATAATTTAACAGGTACTGTGTTTGTGTTGCTTTGTCTAGTTGATATCGTTATTTTTTTAGTTTTCCACATTCATTTTTAGATTATTTGATGAAAAATATGACTCGGCCGCCTTTTCTACCTCATTTGAAAGTCTATGGACAGTATTGATATTCTTATCACAGCTTATGAAAGTAGCGTCGTCAGCATTAAGAATAATATCAGTTTTTTGTAACTGACTGACTATATTATGAATAGTATTGTGCCGAATATAGATCCTTGTGGGACACCGTAATAAGTATTTCTATATTTTGACTGTTTTCCATTTATATCTACGAAATGCTGCACTGTGTGAGTAAATTGAATCCGTCAATGTTGATTTGTTTTGGCAGTTGGTGGTTTTCAGTTTGTACATCTTCTGTTTTTGTTACCCTAGTTTTTTTCAGTAAATTCTTCCAAAGATTTTTCAATTGGATTTCCAAGGCACTTATTTTTTCTTCCTGTTCCCGAATTAAATCGTTCAATTCAGATTTGTTTAGTAGTGCTTCCTCTAATATTTTTTCATGTTCCAGTTTGAGTTTTTGTTAACTGTTGACTACTCGAAAGTTAACATTTATCAATATAGATCTAAAATTTGATAGATACCAATATGGTTTCCAAGAAAATAGTGGCACCCTTAGTGCTAGGATAGATTTTGTAAATTACATCTCTTTCAAGCTTGATCAGAAATGTTTTGTACTCACAGTTTTTATAGACGAAAGGCATTTGATGTAGTCGATCATAAAATACTACGGAATAAAATAGAAAACATGGGTATCAGAGGGAATATGCTCACATTACTAACAACTTATCCACTTGATAGAGAAAAATATGTTAGCTTAGGCTATAGTTGCAGTGATGTTCAGCAATCAAATTATGGAGTGCCTCAACGATAGGTCTTGGACCCCTTCTTATATACATTACTCGTGAGAAGCTTGTAAAAAGCTAAACTGGGC
The DNA here is from genome assembly GCA_018342105.1 of Gonioctena quinquepunctata. Lineage (NCBI taxonomy): Eukaryota > Metazoa > Arthropoda > Insecta > Coleoptera > Chrysomelidae > Gonioctena > Gonioctena quinquepunctata. Next base: position 16,942 of record JAFIRS010008014.1, on the reverse strand, counting down.
GCCAAACATTTTACTTTTGCTGATACTATTCTAGTCTACTCAAGTACAGATTTGAGAGAACTGGAAATTATAGTGAACAATGGTTTGATAAAAACAAGGATGGTCGATAAAAACAAGCAGCAAATAAATTTAAAAAACTACGCATATTAAAATTGTAAATGAAATTATAAATAGAGTGGATGGTACAAAATATTTAGCATTAATCTTGAATGAGAACATAAACTGGTATAAACATATAGAAAAAAAATGCTAGCAATGATTGGAGCAACTTACCGATGTAGGGACTACCTATACAATTCGACATTGAAACCCGTATTTCTTACCAATCTCCAGTTACTTAATTCCCGTATGGGGCACTTCTGGGATGACATTAATGAATAAAACACAGAAGATTCAAAATAAGATTGTGAAGGTTTTATTCAACTTGGATTACAGAACATCAACAGAGGTAGTTTACAAAGAAACTGGTCTTCTTCAATTAGCAGAATTATTAAAATTGAGCAAAGCAAATTTTTGTACAAAGTGCTAAATAATAATTACAAATGTAATCTCGTGTAATACGCAATTAGAGATGGTGAACAATATACATGCTCATGAAGACAAAACAATTTATATATAAGTAATAGCCCACTGAACAGAAGTATAAGGACATTTAACAATCTGCCAGAATATATTAGGTATAGTCCTAACTATAATGAATACAAAAAGGAAATTAAAATGTATTTTCAAGAGGAGTTTTGAAATTGAATTCAGAGGAATTCAGTTCCTCTTCACTTATAGTTTCACAAAGTTGTTGATTATCATTCTTTTCACTATTACTCTTCTTGTTTTCTATTTTACTTTCTACTAGTTTAGCTTCTGAGAAAACTTCTATGATTCTGTTCACATACCTCATTTTCTAGTTCTTTCAACTGAAGTTTGTTTCGAGTTTTTTTTCTTCAATGTCCTCTCTTAACTTTTCCAATTCAAAGAAGTGTTTTCTATGATCATTCATGTTTTCCTTAATTTGTTTCATTTATGGTGTTATTGAGTTTTTGGTGATGATTTCTCTTTTTAACAAACAAACAAAACAAAGTCTGGTAGCCATTCAGAATCGTCAAAATCATGGGACTGTATCTTTCATGGAACCAATAATCCTGCTCGAAGGAATGCAAAATCTATTTTCAGAATAAACATTTTTGGTCTGGTATTTTCATTCCACAAATTACAAATCAAATCTAGCTCGAAAACATTAGTCAAAGAATTAATGAGATAAAATAATACAATTTTTTTTTAAATGTTGAATAGATTTACTTTTTCAATTCTTGCTCAAGTATCAAATCAAGAATAGCAAGCCACAAAATATAAGGAATATAAAGTGTGAATTGAAAATTTATGAAGATGATTTTTCCTGTGTTTTTATATGCCCTAATATTTTTTGTTTGTAGCACATAAGGAATACAAAGCAAAAATCTAAAAGGAACAAAAACAGATAGAGGAAGAGAATATCAACAATTATTCTAGCCCACTGAAACTGAAGATGTTCAGGCAATTTTTGAACGAGTTGAGGTTTGTTGATCTAGGCTTCCATTTTCAGAGATTGGGCAGTAACTGTGAGATTTAGGATGGAATCTGCAAATTTGATGAGTGATAGTGGATAACGAGTGTTAACTGGTGGCATCAGCTTGATTTTATTAGTCATGGAATCAATTATGAACTCAGAGCGACCAAATCTAGTTCCTACTGTTTGAATAATATCTTCCAAATTTTCTGGCCAAATAGTGACTTGACAGCTTCTAAAGCTTCATTCTTTAGGGCTTTTTGGAGACATATTCTCTTTATCAGTGAATTTACAGGTTTCAGTAGATCTTCTATAAAGTAAAATGAACATAGGCCAATCTTCCACATAGCCATAAAACAAGGGAAGATCTTTACCAACAACCCTTCTGAAGGACACTTTAGATGGATCGGATTTGAATGCTTGGGTCATGGCTTGAGTGGCAGTTGTGAATTATTTTATTATTTCAGTTGTTGGATTGTTAACTACTTGAGAAAAATACTCTTCCAACGGTATAAATGCATTACTACCTTGAGCTGATTGGATTAACTTTTTTCTCTAACAACCAAAATTTCAGTTTTTCGTGTGCACTTTGAGTTTTTTCAATTGAATGTACTTCTTTATTGATATCACTTTGGAAATTTCCACCTTGCGTGCTTCTTGTCTCTTCACAAGAATTTTCGTGAACTTTAATTCTAATGATGCTTGTGCTTCAATTACAGCTATTTGTCTTTATATCTTTCTTTGGTCAAATTCTTCTTGCAGCTTATTGATAGTTTCCAATTTCTTCAATTCTATTTCTTTTAGTCTTTTACTTGTTGAACTTTTTGGAGCTCTTAGATCTGCATTTTTTGGAGGCCATGGTATTTTCTTCATTTAGACTGTATCTTAGAGGTGGGATTCCTGCCGTTAACCTGTTAGTTTTTCTCAAAACATCGTTTTTGCTTTGTGACATCTTGAACCCAGTTTGGCGTCAATTATGGCTGAATTGAATATTCTTGGATTCAAAAACATTTCCACAAACCTCGAAAGGACCAAAATGTTTGGGCAAACACTATTTTTTACCAAGTTAAATTCAATATGACAATACAATGAAATCTCTTTTCAAAACTACTTGAACTAGGATAAGTGCGTTAGTAAGCCGGCCACCACCATTATATGGCCACAAACGATTTAATCTCATATTATTTTGAATTACGCGCGAATTACGAGCAATTTTCTAAATTACCGGTAATTTGTCATCTTTTTGAAACAACCAACATTTCTTTCCCCCAATGTCAAACTTTACTTCGGTAGTTCCCGCGCAAAAAAGGCGTGTCAGGCAGTTAGTGCTTCATGTCTGAATTCAAATGGTAGGAAACATTCCAAATACAGATTTTGAAGGTAAGTTTTAAATTGATTTGTTAGCGCCAAATGCGTTTTGACCGTTTTTGGTAGTTAAATATACTTCAAAATAACTTATATTTAAAAAAACAATCTTAAATTCCTAATTAATAGTTTAAAATTAACATGGCCGGTTACTGGCCTAACAATTTACCAAAATAGCTAATGGTCGGCCTCCCTGGCCGACTACTGGAAGAATGTCCACATTTTACTTCCATCTTTATCAATCTTGTATACTTAGATATGTTATTTTCACTCTAGTCATCATGTAGTGTGAAATGATCTGATTATTTGTACCAGTAGTTGGCCATGGGTACAGTCAATGAAAACCAAATTATAAAAGATTGAATTTGATGGCAGACTATTGGAATAGGCATCAAGAGCTCATTGCGCCAGTACTCGGCCGTAAGATTTTAAACCTCTCTCGGCAACATTATTAGGCTATAAATTTGAAATTATTCATTTCTGACGATGCCAAATCAGCACAAAAGAAAGTTCCACCAATACTCTGAGGAGAGTATGAGAAAGGCTCTTGAAGCAGGTAGAAATGGAGCCGAAATAAGGCAAACATGCCGAGATTACGGTATACCTCGTGCATCCTTGCAGGACCGGCTCAAAGGAAGGACTACCGATAAATATCGAAAGATGGGTCCAAAAGTCCAGACCTATATTTGAGTAATGAAAATGAAGAGCAATTGGATAATTCAGCTAGCAAAATAAGATGGATCTTTGCAAATCTAGCCTTACTCACAAAACAATTGATTATTTCAAAGAACATTTGAAGTATCCCAAACCCCGTCAGAAATCTAGAAGACCCAAATCAGGATCATTAACAAGCGCTATATCTGCAGAGGTGTGGCGGTTTTATTATATTGAAAAGGAAAAAGAAAAAGAAGAAAATATGAAGAAGTGGAGAAGAATCTGAAAGAAGAAAGACCAAAAATCATCTAAAAACATGAACAAACAAAAAACCAAAGTAAAAAACTGAAGTACCTCAAGAAGAGAGAGATAATATGTTTATTGTTGCTAAGAGTTATCTCTTGTTAACAAACACAATGTTATACAGTAAGATTATCGATAATCAGTCAATTTAAAAAATTTGTACAGCTTATTTTAAAATTATAACAGACATTAGCTTATTGTAAATAGTTAAGTTTTCACAATAACATTAATAAAATGTAATATGATACAATAAAAGAACATAAATAATATAGATTAAACAGATAATATAAAAAGATGAAAAGATTGGTATACTTAATGAACTAGGATATCACAGTGTGTCATTAAAGTAATCTTGTAGATTATAGTAGGCTTTATCACTCAATATGCTTTTTGTTTTTTTTTAAATAGTTTTAGCGATGTTGTTTCTTTAATTTCTAGCGGAGTTTATTGTACATCTTAATACCATTATATATAAGTGAGTTATGTGTCAAAGTTGAATTGGGTATTGGAAGCCTGAGTTGGTTAGCTTGACGGGTTGAATATGCAGTGTTTGTGACTTCATAATTAGCTCTGTTCTTGTGGATTATGGTCACTGTTTCCATTATATATATTGAAATGACTGTTAGTATTTTATGCTCAAGAAAGAGGGGTTTACATGAATCTTGCCTCTTGGCCTTACAAAGATATCTGATGGCTCTTTTCTGTAAGACAAAGACTGACTGCATAAGTGTGTTACAGCAACCTCCCAGAAGGCTATACCATACCGAGTTAGAATCTATCAAGGCGTAGTACACAGCCTTGGCGTTGGGAAAACCTAGCTCTTTCACAACATTTCTTAGCGCGTAACATCCAGATGCTAATTTTTTATTGAGCTGTCTGATGTGTTCGTCAAATTTTAGATTTTTATCTAGATGGACTCCTAGAAATTTCGATGTGGTGCTGTTTTCGATAGTGTTTGTTCCTAAAGAGATATCTGAAAATGTACATTTGAATGCTATTACATTGGTTTCTTTGGTGTTAAGTGTTAGGAAATTAGAGTCGCACCAATCTTTTACTTTAATCATATCTGCACTCATGCTGGTATGCAGCCTGTCTTTGTCTTTGTCATGCCATATTAATGTAGTATCGTCGGCAAAGATGGTGAGTTTTCCTGTAATTGGGATGTTAGTCAGATCGTTGATGTATAGGAGAAACAGGACGGTACCCAGAACAGAGCCTTGGGGTACGCCATATTTCACATCACTGATATTCGAATCCGAAGACGTCCTTACAATTTGCTTTCTTGCAGTGAGATATGATCTTATCCAAGCATGACTGTTGTCCCTAAAACCGTATCTGCTGAGTTTTTGCAGTAGTATATCATGGTTGACACAGTCAAATGCCTTAGAGAAGTCACATAGAACCGCTGCAGTTGTTTCCGCGTTGTTGATTTCATTATAAACTGTCTGCAGGAGAGAAAATATGGCATCGGATGTATTTTTGTTTTTTTGGAAGCCATATTGACTTGCACTCAGTATATTGTTGTTGTCTACAAATTCAATGATTCTCCATTTTACTAGTTTTTCAATTATTTTAGCTAATGTTGGGATGAGGGATATTGGTCTGAAGTTCGCCGGTTCATCTTTATTGCCACCTTTGTGGATCGGGATCACTACCGAGGTTTTGAGGAAATGAGGAAAGATTCCCTCTGTGAATGATCTATTAATAAGTTCGACCAGGACATTAAGTGCATCGTCAGAAAGGTTTTCAAATATTTTTATGGAGATGTCATCTAAACCAGAGTCCTTTTTGTTTTTTATGTCTCGGATTACCTCTTTCAATTCAGTTAGATTAGTGCTGTTCAAAGAAAAGGAATTTTTTATATTGACACTTTCTAGGTAAATTAATGGGTCATGAGTTGGAGTGATGAGTTCATTAAGTTTTTCGGCTATGGAACAGTAAAAATTGTTTAAGGTTAAGGAGGTTAAGGTTAAGGAAGAAGTGGAAGTTGGCTGTGACACATGTGGTTTCATCTAAATTGTACGAAGTTATTAGGACAGTCATATAATGATGATAGAAACCAAGATTTTTATTGTATTTCTGCAGTGATGAATAATGCTTACCAAATGGATATTTATTATGTGCTTCTTCATAGTTTATGTAGAATTTTGTGTTTTGTTGCAGAATCTATTTATTTTGTTTTTATTTTAAATTATCTAAAATTATTTGCAACTCCAAGTATTATGTTGAAAAAGGAAACATTCTCCATTGAATATTGATAGAAAGATTTTTCAGTGAATTGAAAAATCCACGATCAAAGTGTCTCTCCAAAAGAAATGATTCAAACTTTTTCCATCTTTGCAAAGTGAGATTGCTTCTTGAAAATGTGTTTCCCATTTCTTCCGGTCTTCCTGATGATCGTGGAAGCGTGAAATAGATTTTCGTCGACAAAAATGTATTGAAGACCTAGTGAATGCGATGTCTCTCTTGCGTCAATGTTACGAATGATTTCTGGTGAGTACTCTCTTTTGGAAAACATTCTTCTTTGCCTCATTCATCTCTATGAGTTCTTAATTAAGACTGGAATAGAAAATCAAATAATTATCTGAATAAAAATGCAAATTTTCAATTTCAGAATTTTTCTTTTGGGTTAGGGCCTTTTCAGAATATCTATCAGATGTAGTTCAATGTCCAGCGTGGCTTTAGCCGGGGAAGTAGTTGTTTTCTGTTAGACATTCACAAAAAATAACTTCATTTTAATCGTGGATTTTTCAATTCACTGAAAAATCTTTCTATCAATATTCAATGGAGAATGTTTCCTTTTTCAACATGAATACCCCACAAGAGGTTATCTTGACGATGGAAGATAGTGACTAAAGTTTATCTTCCAGTCGCAGATGATTCCACATCTGATTTTATGAACATCCTGTTCATATTTTCAACAAATCAATCCAAGTATTATATTTCATAAAACCAAAAAAATAACTACAGTAAGAGGTTACTAAAATTCCTTTGATGCGGATCTGGTACAAATTAGCTTCATTTGCCACAACCGACAACTGGATCAGCCTTGGCGCCAACTATGGGAATATATGGGGCCGACTAATAGCAAAGTGCTTCTCTTTCAAAAGAATAAAATAAGAAAAAAATGCGTTAAATTCCAAAATTCCTTCATCCCAATCATTTCATAGTTGAAAGTGTATGTTTTACGATCATTGAAGTGAAAATAGCCTAACTTAAAAAGGGTTTTATGCTAATTATTGTGAAAGTCAAACTTTATCAAAAAAGGCCCACTACTAGCGCATTCACCCTAGGAACTAAGTGTGAAATAATGAAATAAGTCAACAACAATTATGTAATTTAATTTACAAAGATTTATTTTTTATAGAAAATGAAAAATGTCATTCCTCATGCCCTATGGAATCATTCCTCTATGATGTGTCACAGTTTTCTGTAATGCTGATTAATTTTTTATTTTCAGGATGTTGTATTTGCCAACTTCTAATGGAATAAAAAGATTGCAGAGTTCTTACCAATGAATTGAGAAACATATAATTATTCCATAAGTATGTTTAAAGAACAATGTTATAGATTTTCAAAAGCCCGAATTAAAATTCAAATTATATTTTCCATTTTAAACGTCACATGTGAAAATTTAACATACTATAGATTTAATGGCCATCAAAAAAATATCAGAAGGCAACTTTGAAACATATTTACTCACCTCCAAATGTGAATATTGGTTTTCCTCAATTTTCTGCCTCATAGTGCTAAAATCCATAGGGTTTGTGATGATTGTTGAGTACCCAGGAGCAATATTTTCTGTCACAGGCCAAGCAAAAAAGTTTTGTGGATCCTTTTTCTCTAGTTGAGTCAACAGATGATCCAAACCTTTAGAAAGAGGAGTACGTTCTTGTAACTTTTTGATAACACAAGTTCTGAGCTCTCGCCCAGGACTCCCGATTTGTGGATAAACTCCAACTTCTTCTGGAATTTTAAAATTAATATTGCAATGAATAATAGTACAATTGTATCTATGCTTTCATACCTGTTTCTTCATTGTCTTCTCGCTTACGTTTTTTATCTTTGTGATGATGTTTATGTCTCTTCTCACGGTCCTTATTTTTGTCTTTCTTTTTCTTCTTTTTCTTAGATTTTTTATGATGTGTTCTTGACATAGCAAAATATGGATCATTAGGATCTATTTGCATTTGGTCTTCTGGACCTTCACCAACTACCGGTAAACTTTGATCAAAGTTTGTATTGTATTCCGGAGTAGCTTGAGATCCTACTTTTAAAATGAGTTTCAGACCGGGTTTATCTTCTTTTTCGCGTTTTTCACTTTTGTGTTTTTTGTGCTTCTTAATAACTGAAGGGGAAGCCACTGGGGACGACATTTTTCTCCTATTTCAATCAATAAACACACATAATCTATTTACTAATGCATGAAATTAATTCATTTCTGATATGAAGACAATTATTGAATATACTTTCATATTCACATTCAACATAAACAATACATAACCAACGCAAAACGCAAGAGTTATTGAATTTCAATTCTTCTTCTCAATATATAGAAACCCATGGTTGCCAACCATATATATATATGTTGCCAACTCATCTGTGTTTATTTATGGGCTGATGATGGTTGATTTTGATATATGAATTTGGCTGATATTGATCGCTGCTAGGAGGATGAAATCATATATTTTGGAGTATTTTTTTTACTCAACTGATTTGGTACACTTTTGTATTGTAATTGGAGAAACCAAAGATATCTTCTTTCTCATTAAACAATGATAATATCAAAGATTATTGTTCTACGAATAAGATCCCTCACAGAACAGTTAGCGCGAAAATGAAATGAAATCCAGGGTTCTTAATAATAAGAACCCTGATGAAATCCTTGAAATTTACTACAATGTTCACATGTCTGTCAAAAATCAGATGACTGCCCGATTTTTCTTGAAGATCTGGTGATTTTTCCGAAGTGATTTCTTCGTAAACGGCCTTTTTGGGATCTTGGAAACTTCCACGAAGGAAGAAGAAAAGATGGAAAAGTGGACTGATGTCTCTAGCAGTGCTGCCGTTCCTAGTACAATGGACCTTTTTATGCACTATGTGAAAACACTGTAATTAGAAAGTATATGTGCTAATATCATTCGGGATTTTTTATTTTATTTTTCTGATGGGTAGTTTTTCCATAATCCGGAAAAAAGTGGTTTCGTGACGTCACGTTCACTAAAAGTTGATTTGGCATCGTTGTATGAGTTGCGAATCATGGAATTGTGACGTAATGACATTTGTTATTTGATACTTTGATAGGTTCGTTCGTTTGCTTCACGGAATAGAATATTATCAATCGTTTTTCTCTCTTCAGCTCTTTTTCTTGCATATATCTGATACGAGACACGAGATATGCAGAGAACTGCTGCAAATGAACAAGCTCCCCATGAATGTTTGGTATTGAAAAAGTTCGGAAATTATTTTCTAATTTTAATAACTATGAAAATGTCTAAAAAGTGCTATGTGCACGGTTGTCTGAACACCAGTGAAAGTGAATCAAACTTTTGTAAAAAGCGGAAATATATGCTTTTGTGCAGAACATTTCCAGGTGAGTACATCAAGGAACGATCTTTAATTTCACTCAATGCAAGTTTGCAAAATCATCGATCAGTACTGTATTTTATATCCAGTCCTATAAACATATTGTTCTTTGGTTCCAGCTGAAAAAAGATACTACGAATTAGGAATATGCTAGAACAAGGGGATCCAAATTTATGTTGAAGCAAGATGTCTGTCCACATATCAACCTGAAATGACATTGGTCTGACAATGTTTCATCATAAGTATATGACCTACCAACGATGAAGAGACCCAAACTAAATGAAAACATCACTCCTTCAGCTAGTAAAACTGTGTTGAGTGACATTACATCCATGGGAAATATTTACTCAAGAGTTTCGAATAGTTCTTCTCCTAGCAATAGTTCTTTCTCTAGCAGTAGCCGATTCACCAAAATAACACCACCAAAAAAAATATATTCCCAGTCAGTCTTCATCCGATCCTGATTGTGAAAATATCGAAGGACAGCAGCGCCCGTGCTTATCTATTGCACTTATAGAAAAGAAGAGTAATATTATTTGGGGCTCCCTGAAAATGTTTACCACATTGTGAAATACATTACCAAAATTGGTAAATTAAATATATGGATGTTCTGATAAGTTTAAAAAGATACGGGTTGGGGATGTATACTCCATTGATGATGACTTTGATATGAGTAAATCAAGTGTTCACAAGATTTCCACAAAAGCTGTGCCTATGATGGCAAATTGTTTATAAGAGCTTATATATTGGCCTGACATATCTGAAATTGAAAAATTTGCGATCCCTTTCAGAGCTCGCTATAAGAAAGGAAATTGGAAAACCTTCTGATCCTGTTCGCCTGTCCATGACTTGGTCAGAATAGAAAAATGCAATACTGTAAAATTTTAATATCTGCTACTCCAAATGGCACAATACAATTCATTTCAGGAGCATACGTGGACTAATTCTTTAACAACTTTGTCGATAAGAATAATTTCTTTTATTTTGATTGATTGAAATTCATAAATACTTTGAATAACTAGAATGTGCAGTATTATGTCAAAGTTTTCTAAGGTTTGTTGTCACATTCTCTTCATGAATGCCAATATCTTCAGAAAATTTTTTTTTCCATAGCTTTGTAACCATAGGGAAAATTTTTACCATAGAAAATGTAAGCCTGTATTTAAAAAAAATAGATTAGTATCCCTCAACAAAGAATTGGTGTGAAATAAGTAAATAATTTTGCAAAAAATTTACGAAATTTGTATGAACATACTTCAAGTCTATTCATTCTAAATTATTAATTATATTTTCAGTAGTTCAAACTTAATAAATATTTGACTCATCACATGAAGGAAACACTAACAGGTACCGAATATGAATTCATTTATATTATAATACAAACAGACAAAGCCTACATATATATTCACAGTATAATGCATTTATGATTGATTATATCTAAACAATCACGAACGTTTTAACTAAGAACCAAAGTTCTTAGTTAAAAGTTGGGCAACTTTCTAGTCATGGTTCTTAGTTCTTGTACTAGGGGTTCCATAAACGCGCTCATTGATTTGCTAGTGTTGAATCCTTAGTTATTAGTTCACTTAGTTCTTGGGAACGTTGCATAAACAAAGCATAAAAATAAATAAAAAGAGTCAATCATCTCATAATCCACCCTTGGCAAATTTTACGAAGCCTTGTTTCATTATAAACACACCAAATCGTTTATGATATTGAGAAATTATTAAGTTGATAAAAATAAACATTAAAAATAACCTCAAATGTCAATATGACTTTAATGGGAACTGTCTTTAATATTTGCGGTGTTGCCAATGGTCGCTCTTCATCAAAAGGAAGGCCCGTTCAGAAACTTTGAATGTTTTAAATGAAGAAAACGTTGTTGAAATGGGTTTCTTTGTGGATGATTCTATCAATAAACAGTGTTCAATTATATATTAATGGTGTATATCAAGCAGTGAGCTATATTTTTGACAAGAACAGTAATGCGTGTTTCTGAACGTGGATTATGGAGGGGGTAGTTTTCGATGAACGTGACGTCACGGGTACACTTTGAAACGCAATATTTTTTCGAAATAAAAATATATGATGGCATTCTAAGTCAATTGGACTATATGAGTTTTGGAATTTTTTTCGTAAATGTAAAGGTCCATTATACTTTCCTAGTACAATTTGCAACGGTTTAGTACCTAGTACATTTTCATGAATTCTAGTACAATTTCGGCGAACGGAGCCTGTGAAATCACACCATAGACAAGAGTTATATATAATCACAGATCTTGACAGTGTGTGTTTCGCATGAACACCATTGTAAAATGAGTTTGATAGGTGAGATTAATTGAATTCCAAGTACCTATAATAAATATTGATATTTTCTTTCATTCGAAGTTTTGTGATCCGAAAGAAAAAAGGCCAAATGAAGCTTCTGAAAGTGAGACTGAACCAGTCTCATTACCATCTACTTCAAGACAAAGTATTGAAATTGAAATAGGAATAAATCAGAAAAGATTACTGTGTTTGTTCCAATGAAGAAATCCCCTCTGACTCTGAAGCTCTCACCAAAAAAAACCAGAAGATCTATGAGCAGAAATTCAGGGATGAATGGAAACAAAGTCGTAGTTGGCTGGAAAATAGTCATTTGAACAACCATTGGTGACAGCAAAGCTTCAATACGCATGCGTGTAGTATCAAAAATTGAGGATATATGCTGTCACTTGTCAGTTTTATTCTTTGCGTGCGTTCTCGTCACATCCAAATTCTAGTACAATTTCATCGAAACTAGTACTTTTTTTTTCCGAAACTGGTACATTCTGATATTTCTGAACGGCAGCACTGGTCTCTAGTCGATGAATTGACTTGAAAATTGAGGGCTTTGGAAAATTTCCCCGATGACATTGTTTCATTAATCTTTCCGATACAAACTATTACCAACAGCGCTGCCGTTTTGAGAGTAATTACTCCATTTGTAAGCAATTCGAAAGCTCTGGAGTAATCGTGGAGTAATGACGAATTGTAAGGATTTTGCACTAAAAAGTGCGGGAGAAAAGTGTTAATCTTCCTGACTACTTGTGTTTTTTTCGTGTGGTACATGGCCAATGGCCAGTCATGTAATGGCACAGAACTCGTTAGTCGTTACTTTTGACGTCTTTGTCTATAGTAGTTTGCTAGTTTGAGTTCTGTGTTATGTTTGTTTATCGAAATTGAAATTGGCATGACATGACATATCTGAAATCTTATCTCAGCCTCAGGATTCTATGAGTTTTATCATTGTTTAGATTATACTATGGTTTTATCAACAGGTTTCAGTGCTACCAACCCAACTTCTGACCTATCACCGAGTAGACAAAGGGGAACACGCATGATTTTATTCTATTTTTTCTTTGGCTCAGTTAGATCCACAATAATTACATTTTGTGAAAACAATTTCTCATGTCCCAAAATTTTGTCGAAATTTACAAGTTTAAAAGTGCTCCTCAATTCAAACTCGATTTGAATAACTTCCCCCAAACACTTGCGCCAGTTGTGGTTGTTTCAGGAATATTGATAGTCGATACTATTTCTTTCAACCCAAACATAAATTCGAGTTCACTTTTAATGTGATATTTGAAAATACTATAATGATAAAAATATTGGTACAACATATAAACCAAGGCAGATGAAATTATAGTTGACAGTTCGAAGCGACTAGTGGTAAAAAATAGAACTGTGTGAAATAACGATGCTTACGTCCACCAGAGGCGCTAGGAGTACGTTACATACATACATTACATAATTTTTCTATATCTGAGTTTGTTGCAGAGCTCTCTAGGTGGTAGTCTTTATGTGCAAATCAAAATATTCTAGAAAGGAGGCACATGCGTGTTCCCTATTGCATTTCCAGTTCAATGGATATGTGCTTTTTCTAGTCTAGTTTGGTCTGGTTTCGTTTCAGAAACAGTATCTATCAGAACAAGTCGACCCTCGAAATCATCCATATATATATATATATATATATATATATATATATATATATATATATATATATATATATATATATATATATATATATATATATATATATATATATATATAATAATTATAGATATGATAAATTAAGTTTGTAGGGATTTTGTAAGCATTCTCAAAATTCTGGGAGTAAAACTCCGCATTTTGATTGACGCTAGTCAGCATATTGTATACTTTCAATTGGCAGCACTGATTACCAAGCCATTCACTGCCGGACTATTACCTCTCTAACAACTAACAACCTAAACAAAATCAGAGAGTTTTTTGTAGATATCATAAAATATGTTGAAGTTGAGAAATCGATGAATCATGGTCTGCGACAGTCTAGGCTGCTTCCAGCTATCTTAGAATGACTTATCCGGAAAAGGTGAGCCCTACTAACAAAGGCGAGTAGAGAAAACAATCTAAATCAGTTCTTCTTTTATTTTTCAGTAATACCCGCATGAGATAATCGGAGGAGGGGGGATCTAAACCAAGAAGTTGGTCGGAAGAACAAGGCCCACTGACAAGATTGATAAGGCTAATGACTATTATTAGTATACTTATCACTTTTTAATAAACACATGAATTTCACAAGTAAGCATAGACTTTTCATTTCTATGAAGATATCTTGACTTTGGCTAGTGAATTCGAACCATCACAGAGATTATTCAATGGCTCTTTAGAAAAAAATATCCACTATATTTAGAATTTTCCATCTCCAAATAAAATATACTTATAGTCAGAAGATTGTCATCTCATGGGCAAATGAAAGGTAGTTCAGAGAAGATACAAATTAATTCATACATATACGAGTCATTTTACTACGAAGATAATTGGAGTTCTTGCAAGAAGATAGTCGTGTGTTCTGCCAAAATAGTGAACAACTCTTAATTTTCCCAAAAGCTGCGACACTATCAGTTTTCACAATTTTGGTTTCTTTCACTCAGAGAGGACTCGAACCAATTGAAGCTTCATCCTCTGAAGCTGTAGAGATGAAGCTTACGTAACAGTCAAAAGCTTTAGATATATCACACAACATGGCTCACTTCATTCAGACTGGGATATAGATTTTTCAGAAAGCGAATTTGTTTATTGAAATTATTCATTCGAATGAGAATATTTTATATTGTGAAGTATGCCAACCGAAATTTCAAAAGTGAAGAAACCAGTAATAGAACGAAATTTCAAAAGTGAAAAAACATATTTTTTCAATGATGGTTTCCTACCAAAATGAGTGATTACCTCATTCAATATTCAAAGTTTATAGCACAAATATAAATATGAAGTAAAACATGTTTCAATTTTTCAGAAACTCCAAATTTAGGATTACTGATGGTATTGTCAGGATATGTCTGGGGATATTAAATCCCATTGTGAGTACTTTTTTTTTAAATAGCATATGATTTTGTTCCACCCCATGTTTTCTGTTTCATGTATTGCTCACAAGAATGTGTTCCTGCACAGTACTTACATTAAATCTCTTAACTGAAACAGAATAGTTTTGACATTGGCCACGACAGAAGTATCAGCGTACAAATTGATTTCCCCGATATTTCAAAGGAAGCCACAGATAAGAGGGAAAATTGAGGTATGCTGATTTTTGAAGGTAACATAGATGATGTCACAAAGGCGAAAAGAGAAAACAACCTAAATCAGCTTTTCTTTTAATTTTCAGTAACACCCGCATGAGATAATCGGAGGAGGGGTTTCTAAACCAAGCAGTTGGTCGGAGGAACAAGGCCCACTATCAAGATCGATAAGGCTAATGACTATTATTAGTATAATTATCACTTTTTAATAAACACATGAATTTCACAAGTAAGCGTGGACTTTTCATTCTAAGAAGATATCTTGATTTTAGCTAGTAAATGTGTTCCATGGCTCTTTAGAAAAAATTATCCACTATATTTAGAATTTTCCATCTCCAAATAAAATATACTTATAGTCAGAAGATTATCATCTCATAGGCAACTAAAAAAAAAAAAAATATAAAAGTAATGTTAAAAATATTTGACTTGCTAGTTACAAGATAAATTACAATCACAAGTTGAAAAAAATTATTACACTGGGCAAAGGTAGTTCAGAGAAGATACAAATTAATTTATACATATACGAGCCATTTTACTACGAAGATAATTTGAATTCTTGCGATAAGATAGTCGTGTTGTCTGCCAAAATAGTGAACATTTCTTAATTTGCCCAAAAGCTGAGAGACTTTCAGTGTTCACAATTTGGGTTCTTTCACTCAGATAGGACTCGAACCAATTGAAGCTTCTTCCTCTGAAGCTGTAGAGATGAAGCTTACTTAACAGTCAAAAGCTTTAGATATATCACAAAACACTGCATCGCTTCCAGACTTGAATATAGATTTTTCAGAAAGCGAATTCATTTATTGAAATTATTCATTGAATTTTAGATCTTTAGCAATTCTGCTAAGACATATTAGAATTGGACCATTTTAAAAGTTAGGTTCCGTTTTTTCCCTGGAAAACTTAGGGCAAAGTTTTGCCGCGGTCATAGTGACAAAAACACAGTCCTTTATGGGAATTTTTGTGTATGCATTAACTTGTCTAGAAAAATAGTATATAAATCACTACACTCAACAATAACCTGTTCTCATCACATTTTCGTCAATCCTAGCGAAGTATCCATGGAATACATAGCTTGTCATGAAGAACTTAGCAAGAACAAAAAAAAATGTAATAATCTGAAACCGACGTTTGAATAGTTACAATCTAATGAAGACCTTTTTGGTTCGATCTCAATTGCAGATTCAGTGATCCAGTCCTTTTTTGAGAATTTCATAAATTGACCTATCCTAACCTGCCCAACAAAAATGGAGTCCATATTATATATCCATCGTCAATAAGTGAAACTCTTCGACGCATTCTCAAGACTAAAACAATTATTTATAAATCATGAAATGTTGAAATTTCATGCCTATATAAATGAGAACATATTTTCTTAATATTTCATCCCATTCGAAAACCTTGAGATTTCCTCATAGAAATCATAATATATATAACCAGAAACCCTGGTGTATGCACTCATATCTGAAAATGTGTGGGATCAAACGTGCGACAATATGGCCTGCTTGATTTCTTAGATGGCGACCTGATTCGAATGATTGTTGAGTAGATGTCAACACCAAAGAGCAACTCTCCTAAGAAATTTATTCGGACAATGTTCAGTCCGCTCCGAAATCGTCAAAGATGTGGAAGAACTAGATTCCGCAATTCAGCCATTGTCTTCAATCATTTGGGCAGACAGCGACCAGCGACAAACAGTTTAGTTTTCTTTACTTTATTACTACATCCACCTTTCGAATCGAAGCTTCGGCTTTTCGCTCGGTGTCGCCGCCGTTACAACGAATCAGTATTTTCCCAAGATTTTTAGGTTATATTTATTTTTGATTACGACGAAAATGGCATAAAAGACACTGTCGGCCTAGAATTTGATTCTTGTTTGCTCTTGGCGTTTGGCTTATTCAATTGTGGCGTTAGAAAA
>JAFIRS010008013.1:0-20185 GCA_018342105.1 Gonioctena quinquepunctata | reverse complement strand
CTATTGTATAGAGAAACACGTGTCGTGGTTTTATAAACTTTAGTGGAAACCATTCAGTGAAGTGTCTTTTTTGCTTTACATATTTTGCCATCTTTACATCAACAGTTCCATGCATACATATTTTGAAATATTCAGGGTACCTTCAACTCTGGAATTGAATTCTGGAAAATCCCTTCTCAGAGAGTCTCTACATCTCATACTTTCAGAGGTTTCCGCTCAACAATGGTCAATCAGTTGTCAGGACATGTTATTTGATAATATAGCAGGTACCTCAGGTTTACTAGCAATATCTCAGTTATTGGTATAGGTTAGTCATAGAAAATATTACATCGTTGAACTCGCAATGAAGACGTCTATCCAAATATATTGAAAACATACTGGTAGCTGGTAGCACTTTCTGTGACATCAGGTATATTAAGATTTTTTTTATTGAAATTTGTTAACGGTATATGTCAGACTGAAAATTCCAAAAAACTAACGGTACTCTCACACAAACTTCCAACCCTCTTCTTACACTTCGGGTTGAATAGTCGAAAACCTCGAAATACATGTTTCTTCGTTTGAGAAGAAAAGGCAAAAACCAATTCCCATGACTCTTACCTTCAAAACTGACGGTATTTACTTCTTCTTTCACCCCCATTTTTTCATATATGTGGTTTTACCTACATTATTTCAGATCCGATGGTTTGGTCTGGGTATTGATTGATCTTAAGTGAATCAGTCTGTCTGTCATGTTATTAATTATATACAGTGTCACAGACATGTTTTTTTTATTAATAGATATAATGAAACCAGTTACTTGAGATTTATCATTCATAATTCATAAAATCAAAATGGCTGCTCTAAGATGGCCCATGATCTCTGTGGTAATGGTCCGATTCCATTCAAAATTGGTATGTGGGGGTTTTCGAAGTCGGATATTATTTATGTATTTTTCATGAAAATTCCCAAATTCAAGATGGCGGACGAGTTTTGTAATTATTGCTCGATTCGATTCAAAATTGGTATGTCGGGGTTTTTGGGTCGAATATCATGAATTTAGTCGAGGATTATTGATTTTCAGTTAAAATTCATAAATTGAAGATGGTAACTCTAAGATGGTGGATAAGTCAATCTTAAGATGGTCTTCAGGAAAAAAAGGCCTAATAATAACGATGCTTCAACAAAAATACATAGATAGAGATGCTTTGTTTCGAATTGAAAACTTTGCGCGACAAGCTTTGAATCTATAGAATAACCTACGTCACACATTTAAAGTAATTATTTTCACTTTTAGTGCATTTGAATAAAAGCCCGTCTTTGAATGATTTTTTATCAATTATTTCATTATTTTATATTTTTAGTGTGAGCATAAGTGAACCCTAAACTTAGAAATGCTATTAAAGTATCAAAGAGGCCAATGATTGAAATGGCATGTTAATTAAAAGCAGTGGTTGCATGATAATATAATATAATAATAAAAAACTGGAAAGAAACTATGTGGAAATGAAAACAAAAAAATGAAATAAAAAAAAATTCAATCATCGTTTGATAATTTTCTCTTTGTTTATGCATTTTGGATGAATACTTTTATTTTTTACCAAGCAACGATGAAATATTTGTTATACATAACTCAAATAATAAATGCTTATTGATGAATCGGAGGTGCAGTAGACTAATTATTTGTACGTTCGAAATAAATATTGCTATGACTTACCTGACAGCTTTATTCTGAATATTGTACTGACAGTTACAGTTATGATTCAAGTAATTAGATAGTTCTAGTAACTGGCCGCACGATCAACGAACTCGCACCCTCAGGTTTTTTCATGGAGCTATCTTGAGCAATGGCTTAACAAAACGACTCAGAGATATTCAGGAACTTAAAAATAGAATACAGGCAAATATCAAAATTATAAACGGTAATGTCATATGCAGAATAACTTGTGAGATGTATGAGATACGCAGGAAAATATATTAAACGAATGGACAATAGACGATTAAGAATTAGAATAATATCTCTGTTGTTAAGAATTCCACCGTTTTTGCAATTGAATGTTCAAACTTTTTTGGTATTTTTCCAATACAGTAGATGAATAAACTAGCTGGAATGTATTTTCCATATTCCATATATCTAAGTCTTTCTTCGTATCGCTTCATCTAGCCCAGTTGTATTTCGAAATGGAACTGTTTCTAATTTTTTTTTATTGCATACAAAAAAATTGAAACACCCGAAAAAACAATTTCATCAAATGATGCCAGATCAACACTTCTAATTTATCAATGGAAATAAAAAATGGGGGTAATATATATTATCTCCTCTCGAAGAAGCTATTGTATAGAGAAACACGTGTCGTGGTTTTATAAACTTTAGTGGAAACCATTCAGTGAAGTGTCTTTTTTGCTTTACATATTTTGCCATCTTTTACATCAACAGTTCCATGCATACATATTTTTGAAATATTCAGGGGGTACCTTCAACTCTGGAATTGAATTCTGGAAAATCCCTTCTCAGAGAGTCTCTACATCTCATACTTTCAGAGGTTTCCGCTCAACAATGGTCAATCAGTTGTCAGGACATGTTATTTGATAATATAGCAGGTACCTCAGGTTTACTAGCAATATCTCAGTTATTGGTATAGGTTAGTCATAGAAAATATTACATCGTTGAACTCGCAATGAAGACGTCTATCCAAATATATTGAAAACATACTGGTAGCTGGTAGCACTTTCTGTGACATCAGGTATATTAAGATTTTTTTTATTGAAATTTGTTAACGGTATATGTCAGACTGAAAATTCCAAAAAAACTAACGGTACTCTCACACAAACTTCCAACCCTCTTCTTACACTTCGGGGTTGAATAGTCGAAAACCTCGAAATACATGTTTCTTCGTTTGAGAAGAAAAGGCAAAAAACCAATTCCCATGACTCTTACCTTCAAAACTGACGGTATTTACTTCCCCTCTTCTTTCTCACCCCCATTTTTTCATATATGTGGTTTTACCTACATTATTTCAGATCCGATGGTTTGGTCTGGGTATTGATTGATCTTAAGTGAATCAGTCTGTCTGTCATGTTATTAATTATATACAGTGTCACAGACATGTTTTTTTTATTAATAGATATAATGAAACCAGTTACTTGAGATTTATCATTCATAATTCATAAAATCAAAATGGCTGCTCTAAGATGGCCCATGATCTCTGTGGTAATGGTCCGATTCCATTCAAAATTGGTATGTGGGGGTTTTCGAAGTCGGATATTATTTATGTATTTTTCATGAAAATTCCCAAATTCAAGATGGCGGACGAGTTTTGTAATTATTGCTCGATTCGATTCAAAATTGGTATGTCGGGGTTTTTGGGTCGAATATCATGAATTTAGTCGAGGATTATTGATTTTCAGTTAAAATTCATAAATTGAAGATGGTAACTCTAAGATGGTGGATAAGTCAATCTTAAGATGGTCTTCAGGAAAAAAAGGCCTAATAATAACGATGCTTCAACAAAAATACATAGATAGAGATGCTTTTGTTTCGAATTGAAAACTTTGCGCGACAAGCTTTTGAATCTATAGAATAACCTACGTCACACATTTAAAGTAATTATTTTTCACTTTTTAGTGCATTTGAATAAAAGCCCGTCTTTGAATGATTTTTTTATCAATTATTTCATTATTTTATATTTTTAGTGTGAGCATAAGTGAACCCTAAACTTAGAAATGCTATTAAAGTATCAAAGAGGCCAATGATTGAAATGGCATGTTAATTAAAAGCAGTGGTTGCATGATAATATAATATAATAATAAAAAACTGGAAAGAAACTATGTGGAAATGAAAACAAAAAAATGAAATAAAAAAAAATTCAATCATCGTTTGATAATTTTCTCTTTGTTTATGCATTTTGGATGAATACTTTTATTTTTTACCAAGCAACGATGAAATATTTGTTATACATAACTCAAATAATAAATGCTTATTGATGAATCGGAGGTGCAGTAGACTAATTATTTGTACGTTCGAAATAAATATTGCTATGACTTACCTGACAGCTTTATTCTGAATATTGTACTGACAGTTACAGTTATGATTCAAGTAATTAGATAGTTCTAGTAACTGGCCGCACGATCAACGAACTCGCACCCTCAGGTTTTTTCATGGAGCTATCTTGAGCAATGGCTTAACAAAACGACTCAGAGATATTCAGGAACTTAAAAATAGAATACAGGCAAATATCAAAATTATAAACGGTAATGTCATATGCAGAATAACTTGTGAGATGTATGAGATACGCAGGAAAATATATTAAACGAATGGACAATAGACGATTAAGAATTAGAATAATATCTCTGTTGTTAAGAATTCCACCGTTTTTGCAATTGAATGTTCAAACTTTTTTGGTATTTTTCCAATACAGTAGATGAATAAACTAGCTGGAATGTATTTTCCATATTCCATATATCTAAGTCTTTCTTCGTATCGCTTCATCTAGCCCAGTTGTATTTCGAAATGGAACTGTTTCTAATTTTTTTTTATTGCATACAAAAAAATTGAAACACCCGAAAAAACAATTTCATCAAATGATGCCAGATCAACACTTCTAATTTATCAATGGAAATAAAAAATGGGGGTAATATATATTATCTCCTCTCGAAGAAGCTATTGTATAGAGAAACACGTGTCGTGGTTTTATAAACTTTAGTGGAAACCATTCAGTGAAGTGTCTTTTTTGCTTTACATATTTTGCCATCTTTTACATCAACAGTTCCATGCATACATATTTTTGAAATATTCAGGGGGTACCTTCAACTCTGGAATTGAATTCTGGAAAATCCCTTCTCAGAGAGTCTCTACATCTCATACTTTCAGAGGTTTCCGCTCAACAATGGTCAATCAGTTGTCAGGACATGTTATTTGATAATATAGCAGGTACCTCAGGTTTACTAGCAATATCTCAGTTATTGGTATAGGTTAGTCATAGAAAATATTACATCGTTGAACTCGCAATGAAGACGTCTATCCAAATATATTGAAAACATACTGGTAGCTGGTAGCACTTTCTGTGACATCAGGTATATTAAGATTTTTTTTATTGAAATTTGTTAACGGTATATGTCAGACTGAAAATTCCAAAAAAACTAACGGTACTCTCACACAAACTTCCAACCCTCTTCTTACACTTCGGGGTTGAATAGTCGAAAACCTCGAAATACATGTTTCTTCGTTTGAGAAGAAAAGGCAAAAAACCAATTCCCATGACTCTTACCTTCAAAACTGACGGTATTTACTTCCCCTCTTCTTTCTCACCCCCATTTTTTCATATATGTGGTTTTACCTACATTATTTCAGATCCGATGGTTTGGTCTGGGTATTGATTGATCTTAAGTGAATCAGTCTGTCTGTCATGTTATTAATTATATACAGTGTCACAGACATGTTTTTTTTATTAATAGATATAATGAAACCAGTTACTTTGTGCTTGGAAAATGAGTGAAAAACAGCCCTTTTGTCATGTGCTACTCTTTACTACCTTTCAAATTTGACATTTTTTTCGAAAATCCTCAAAAAAACAGTTTTTTTTTGGAAATCTCGGAAAATGCCAAAGAAAAAGTTGCTCGATTTCCAATTTTATACCTTTGCTCCAAATTTGGACTCCCTTCGACTTCGACTTGTTTTCATTTTATTTTTATTTTTAGAATCTTTTGCTCTACCGATTCGAACGAAACATGATTCAAATTTCATGATTTTGATGAATACGAGACTTCAATGTCATATCTTGCCCAGAAAATATCCACATTGGCCTGTTACCAGAAAAAAAAATGCACCTCCACCTCTTTGTTGTTGCAGAGTTCATCTGGTTTTTTCATTTGTTTTTTTTTCATTCTTATCACACCCGTATTTCTTATTTGAATAGATTTCAATCCAGTTTGATTATTTTTTTGACCAATAATTAAGTTACAAACAAACCCGAAATATCATACTTTTCTGTAAACTGAACAATGACCTATAGTTTCATAACAATCCAAAAGACTTTCGTTCTAGCGATTTGTACTAAACATGATATAAAATTTCGTGATTTCAAACGATACAAGACTAATGCAACAAGAAAAGAGTACAATTGATCGAATCGAAATACAATTTTCCCTTAGTAGGCTTTTGAAACAAATTTTTAGTTTTGGTTAATGCGTTTAATGCGTTTAATGAATCGAGTTGTTTTGTGTACAGATTTTCGTAAATTTATAATTCACGAATAAGTTTTATGTACAATGTTATCCACACAAGACAAAGTAAAACTCGTTCTTTTATCGAAAAATTAAAAAAATTGGAAAAAGTCTAACTGACAGTAGAAAGCCAAATTTGGAGCAAAATTTTCGAAATTTCCAAAAAAAAAACTGATTTTTTGAGGATTTTCGAAAAAAATGTCAAATTTGATAGGATTAGAGTAGCACATGACAAAAGGAAAGATGCTGTTTTTTACTCATTTTTCAAGCACAAACTAACTGCGGAGTCAAATTTTTATTATATCTATTAATAAAAAAACTTACATATGTTGCAAACTTTATGTGTGACACTGCATGTATAGATTATCGATATTTTTTAAGTACTTTCTTTGGGTTTTCCTAGTTTGCTTCCGATTGATTTTTTTCTGTAAAATACACATTCTTCAATAAAGTGTTTAATTTATTTTATCTCAATTTCGAAAAAAATGTAGTTTGATATTCAAATACCGCAGTCAAATAGCAACAAATTTTGTTGTTTACAAAAAACTGTTGAAGTTTTTAAACAACCCTCAGATATTTATTCCTACTTCTAAATATTATAGAGTTTTGAACTCGATATGTTGTGTACAATATTTCCAATTCCTTTTTGTCTTCATGATGATTCATCCATGATCATTCTATAAGGTACACAACACAACTGATTTATGCATGGAGATGATACACAAACTGGTGAGAATACTATTAACATGTGGCAACACCGCATGAGGCTAGAATGTTTTATATATGGATAAAAATTAATATATATATGACGCCAAAATCATAGCACTTTGGTAAGATATGTGAATAGTAAAAAAATGTATAACTTAAATCTTATAATAGAGACTTTAAATGAGATGTCGCCAGAAGTACTGAATAGTATGAATATTCACGAGCAAAACGAATGCTAGCGTGACTCCTTCGATATGGAATTATGTCTCAATGTTTGAATATATATATATATATATATATATATATATGAACAGTGGGGAATAACGGGGATCTTCCCCGTTATTCCCCACCTGTAGATTTCGCTGAGATTTTCGATATCTGTTATCTTCTACAAATGGATTAAAACTGATGATTCTCAAAGAAAATAAAATAAACATTAACACACCCACTACATATTTTATATTTTTCTGACGATTAATCATAGGTTGTCATTTCAAATCCTTCAATGTCACTCGAAGCGTCAAAGATATAACATCATTCCGACAAATTTTTACATATTTTACGTTTTTGCTTAAAGTTAATGTTCATTTATTTATTGAAACGAAAGCTCGGTCCATCGTATTAAAGAGTTTTTCATAGTTCAAGACTTGTGCTGACTGAGGATCCCCGTTATTCCCCACTGTTCATACCAATTTTCAGTCGTTATTTCTAAATTTATATATATATATATATATATATATATATATATATATATATATATATATATATATATATATACATATATATAATGAAAAAGGAAATTGTGGCATAATGGACATATTTAAATTAAAGAAAAAAAGCATCCTCCACCGAGACTCGAACTCGCAACCCTAAGCTTGCCGGACCTATGCTCTACCAATTGAGCTATGAAGGCTATACGAAATCGACACACACTCGTGAACATTCTCAAAATCAAACGACACATCGTGAACCTACCTATTCACCCAAACATCATCGTCGAAGTGACATATAAATTGAATCCTGCAACGGTAGGACTTCATTCGAAAACTTGTATCTTATTTAGAATTATCAAAATGTGTTTTAAACGTGCCGTTGAAGAAGTTGTCAACATGATGGAAGAATTGAATATTCAAGAGGAAGCAGGCTTCATGGAAGAAGAAGTAGAAGCTGCAGGTGAAGCAGATGCAGCAGAGGCAGAACCAGCAGCAGCAGTGGAGGCCGTCAACGATGAGGGAGCATTGGATGACGAAGACGAAGACGATCATTTGGTTGCCGATGATGAGATGCTAGGTGAAGACGTCTTCGACGACTTGGATGAGGAGTTGTCCAGAGGCAGAGAACTAAATACCGCGTCAGTAGCCAACCAGGATGACATCCTCTACTGTGTCAATTACAGTTTAACTGAGGTGATGACAAGAAATGGAGTACGGAATTTATGTTTTCTATGTTTCACGACTTACAGCGGCATGATCAATTTCAACCAACGGTGTTGGGCGTTTGATATGCACGTGAGAAGGAAGTTGGGTGATATTGATTCAAAATTTTGTGCCCGCTGTAAAGATCCATTGTTTCAAGTGAAATTGACAGCTAGTTTCATTTGAAATAATGGATCATGAATGATAGTTGCATATATTGTATATTTTTTCAAATATAAATTCATTTTGATGTCTTTTTTTGAATGAATTACCTTTCCTAATAACAGTCCTATAATTTTTCCTACTTCCAAACAATAAACATTTCTGCATATGGTGAAATTGGTCTTAATACAAAAAAAAATTATTCTGAGCTCTAATTAATTTTCTCTTCTGAAAAGCAAATAGATCAATGTTGAAATAAAAATAAAATCTAGTGAACTCTTATTTAGTCTACACATGAAATATTCTCAACTTAATAGTGAGACTTGGACTTTTTGAAACTCGAAATGATCGACCACATTCCTACTACTCACTTCAACCCCACTCCTGACATATCCCCTCCACTCCTCTGAATGATATAAATAAGATCACACGTTCGACGTTGCCGCAATGATGGCTCCAAAGTCTACTTCTTCCAAGGCTACAGGAAGGTCCAAGAAAAGCAATTCAAGGACATCATCATCATCTTGTACACCAGATTCCCTACCAATGTCACTATTGAATTTTGTTGATCTTTCATCCTATAGCCCCCTGCAGAAATGTGTTGGAATGAAAAAGTTGGTGAAACGAGGCATTCTTGATAAGAAAGCTATCCTTTCTCAGTGTGACGAAAAGGATCAAAGTTTGCAAGAGGACATGAAAACCATAAGTATACTTCAGGAGCGCATTGCAATCATGAAGAGAGACTTGGCAAAAGTTGAAAATCAATACGATTCTCTGCTAGCCAAAGTTGATGTGGAGCGGAGAAATAACGATGATTTGCGCAAGAATGCAGAGAAGGAGTTGAATGAATTCCACAACATCAAAGAAGCTGTCATGATGACATACCAAAAGTGCATAAAAGACTTGAACGATGTATTTCACAGTGATAGTGAATAGTTTTAATTTAATAAATGTAATGAATTGAGCATATTGAATTTGAATTGAGCATATAGATTGTGCAAATGCATTTGTGTGAGTTGTGTGTGCATGCAGAATACTGCGAGCTATTAAAATAAAAAATTAGCATAAACTAGTTTATTATTTCGAAACATTACATCATATAGAAATATTACAAAATGACATTCTTTGAGATCCATGAATTGTGTTCATAGGAAAAACCTAACCATTTGACAAACACTTTTTGGCCTTTTCTCTTCAATATCTTCTCGACAAGGTACACGTTAGGATTTTGAGTTTTCTGCAATTCAGCTTCATAGAAGCAGCCTTGAATGGGATTCTCATCCATGTCTTCTAGAATGTATGTTGGTGGATATTACTGTTGACTTTGAAGACTTTGAATAATTCCGTGGTGAAGTTGGCTTCATAGCCCTTTTCGAATAAATTTTTATACTTGCTAATACGAACTATGTCATTCACTCGATATTTTGGCTTGATTTTTTTCATCTCCTTTCCCTTTTTCTTTTCGATGATTTTCAACTTTGTAGTGGTTTTAACATCGATAGGTTTGATACCTATTGATGATTGGAAGGATTTCCAACCATTTATGTTTTCCATTCATTGAAAACTCCTTATAGATCCAAGTTTTGATTGTTCGAATTACTCTTTCAGTCATAGATGCTTTTGTAGCACTAAAAGTGGAATAATGTTTAATATTTTTTCGCTCCATCAATTACGAAAAATTGCTGTTGTAAAATTTCTTTCCTTGATCGCTTTGCACATGTTTCGGAGAATATTTGGCATCTTCCAATACCATCTCCATGGCATCAGTTATATCTTCACCGGTTTTTGTTTTGATTGGTTTTGTCCACATATATTTAGAGTAACAATCGATGACCACTAAAATGTATCGATAACCTTTATTAATTTTGGCATAAGGTTGAAATTCTGCCAGATCTATTTACCACAAATCTCCTTTGCCTTTAACGACAGTTGACTTCTCTGGAAGTTACGACGAGCTGGCTTATGTAACTCGTCCACAATATGACGTTTGATATTATTAGCCATTCTTCTCCTTCTTCTCTGTTGATATTGCAATGATGAAGTGATTGTTCAATGAAGTTGTATCGATATATAATACCTTCTTCACGTAGCTCCTCTATTATTGATATGATCTCATTTTCATGTCCTGTATGACCGGATGCTTTCGAAGCAATTAACAGTCGCAAACGATCCACTTACCTCTAGGTTTATTCCAGTATACATAATTCTTCGGTTTCGATGTAAACAATTTCTGTAACTTTAATTTTTTCATTCCTTCACCGCTTTGATTCAGAAGTGCATTGGAAATATTTCTCGATTTCAATAGTGGCTTGATGACTTCTTGATATTTCTATGATTTTCTATATCTTATTCCATTTTTGACTTCATACTTTTTGTACAATGCTTTCGTAAAATCCAAAATTTCGATATATGTGTTTCGAATTTTGGCATCACTAACTCCAGGCGGTTTCTTGAGGAATATCAAGTTATATAAATCTGAAGTGCCAGGGTATTGACGTAATTGCATAGTGCCATCCCAGAAGGAAATATTTCCATCATCAAAACGGACTTCTAGATTTCCCATTTTTAGTGTCTGTGTTGAAGGATCTACCCTCACACCATAATTCACATCATATGCACTATTGCCATTTCTAATATTTTGCAAATGTTGTTTTAGTCTCAAACCATTGCTGGAAGATTCCAAATCTCGTGAACTCGTCATTGATGAAGTGAGTGTTTCGAATAGGGTAGTTGCAGCTATTTTCTCGCCATCCATATCTTTGACGGTTTCATTATCAATACCTGAAAATGATGTATCGCTGCTGGAAGATTGTTTTCTCCCAATTGGAGTGCTGGTTCGAATGGATCGAGAAGGTGTAGACGGTTTCACAATAGCAGCGGAAGAAAGAGCATTGAGTGGTTTTCTTCCACATTTCCACTTCTGATGGAATTTAATTTTTGTCGAACAGCTTCGGTCGCTTGAACTAGTTGACGTTTCAAATCCATTTTGGTTTCTACACGTTCATCTCGCAAGAGATTCATTATTTCGATGA
Source organism: Gonioctena quinquepunctata (assembly GCA_018342105.1). Lineage (NCBI taxonomy): Eukaryota > Metazoa > Arthropoda > Insecta > Coleoptera > Chrysomelidae > Gonioctena > Gonioctena quinquepunctata. The sequence continues at coordinate 8,667 of JAFIRS010008013.1, read as the reverse complement.
CGAGTTTATTGTAGTTACCTTGACGGAGTTCGATGAATGATTAAGTCTTTTAGAATTGAGATATCAAGGATATATGAAACTATCAAATCCTTTGCGATATCGTTCATCACATACTTTTCGATCTTTATCAATGACAAGGAATCCATACTGATCATCCCAACAATTCACGCACATCATTTGAAATTCTCTGAATGTGACATCGGGCGAGACGTGATCTGAGGAAATATGATGTGAGTTCATCTCGTCTTGCTTGAATATGACGATGAAGTTGGTATTGTCACGCACTAGCTGTTTGGGAACTCGTGAATAGGTCTGTGCAAGATAGAAGCAATCAACATCTTTATGGCGTCCCATACAAAAATATGATCGGATAATATCCTGCTTTTCACAAATCACATCATCAAAAATGAAAACTGAATTTGGTTTGGCATCAGAGGGTTGCACAATGTGCATTATTACTGAATGTGAAGAATCCCATTCCTTTTATTGGCGCCAACACATTGCGCAAGTATTCATATTTTGGATGATTCAACGACTTTGAATAGAGCTAAACGATTGCAAATCGCAATCCTTGTGGATGTGTCAGTAGAGATATCATGGCATTTGTCTTTCCGCAATTTGACGGACCGATGATTTGCGAGCGAACAGATGGTGGAATGGTGGACCATGTCTCAATGAGTTCGCTCCATTCAATCCAGTCCCGATTTTCTCATCCAAATTATCTACTGCAAACTCTTCTTTTTGCTTGACAATGCGCATTGTTTGACGGTTCGACACTTATTAATGCAAGATGTGTGAGATATGTTTCATTTAAATGTCTACCACCACACGGAGCATACGTAAAAGCAAGAGATCGAATAATAAAAAAGAAGGTCGTGGATTTGTTAATTCTTTAATAAGTAAATTGCCATTTGAATTGCATTTACCTGGAGGATATCAATATTGTGGACCCGGAACTAAATTATAAAAACGATTGGCACGCAACGATCCAGGCATCAATAAATTGGATAGGGCTTGTAAAACACACGACATTCAATACTCGGAGAATCTCGACGATATTGAAGCTAGACATAAAGCAGACAAACAACTTGAATACAGTGCTTGGGATAGGGTCAAATCGAAGGACGCAAGCATTCGTGAGAGAGCAGCCGCTCTACTCGTCACCAACATAATGAAGGCAAAAAGGCATTTCGGTATGGGTTGTGATGTAGACAACTCCAAACGAAGGAGAAAAAATAAATCATCGAAGAAAAATGGTAGAAATAAAATCAGAAAAGTAGCATTCGGAGCATGAATTGTACGAAAAGTTCGGGATGAATTACATAAAGCTGGAGGTAATCAATTCGTGACAAACAATAGAAAGATGGCCACAACAATGGCGTTGAAAGCAGCACGTAATATTTGAGAGCAGCAGGCGGAAAGAAAAAAATTCGCACACCTCGCATAATACCTATTCCGAAAGTTGGTGGAATTTTACCATTGATACCAATTTTTGCCGTATTGTCTGCATAGGGTGGTTTGGCCGGTGCTGCTGCAGGTATAAGCAGAGCTATAAATTCGGCAAGTGCGAGCAGAAATGATCTGAAAGTGGTTTAACATCATAACAGAAAGATGGAGGCGATAGCTCCTTGACTGAATTCCTCACAAAGTATTGCACCCTTGACGTACTTCTCGGATAAATGTGAACATCTTTGGATTTCATCTTCATCGAAGCAAACATTCAAATCATAGACTCTAGCATGGAGGACATCTTGACTCGAAGGCATTCAAGTAGGAGTTCAATCTCTCGATGGCTGTATAGATGTCCACGGCTTCCGTCCAACATTGACTCGAGTAATGCATCCACATATTGAAAACTGAAACGAAAAAAAGAATTGTTAATATATTCCATTGATATTCAAATGATTTTACTTACATGAGAAAAATGTGATGCTCCAAATATATTACTTCTACACTGAATGTAATTTTTTAATGGAGAAATATCTATATTCAACATAAAATCACTATATCCTAACTATTAACATATAAACAATATTATCATTTAATGTAGTTGAATTCTACTAGAGGTCGAGTTCTTAAACTCCCTGCTACTTGTGGACTCTGATCCAAATATGTTATTGTATATTTGAAATCTGAGCATTTATGCAACTGACATCGTCCGCATTGAATTCATCCGAAATACTTTTTGACAGCCTTGATTTGAATGAAGTATCATTATCATCACGTAATTCATCAGAATAGATCTCCCATACCGGGTTATGCAAATCGTCATACCAATTATGTTGAGAGCTTTACCGATGGGTAATGATGATATTGGTCTTTGTTCAAAAGCTCCCACCCTCTTTTCAATTATTGAAGACTTTATTCTCTTCAAATCCACAACTTTTGGAAGAAAAGACATAGTAAGACTGTATGAAAAAATGTAGACTATTTCACCTCATAAAAAATACACTCACTGAATTGAGAAACTTCTCGTACTCTGTATTCACTCTGATGATATTATCTAACATCTGATTCCTCATCAACGACTCCACACATTTTTATAAGAGACATCCCCACCCCATTTCCAGTAGATGGGGGTGTGAAGGTCATTGCGCACTTGACCATCAACACACTCATCAATACTCGCAGTTCATTCTTAGCTCTCTCACAGGATGAATGCCCTCCTCGCTTGGAGAGTGCAAGGATTCATGAAGGTCATGACCACACAGAATATGTATGCCTACACCACAGCTTCAGTCAAGGTCAAACAAAAAAATCAAGATCAAATCTTAAGGTTGCCGAAACAATCCCAACATCAAAACTCAAGGTCAAATCTCAAAGTCAAAACTTAATGTTATGAATCTCAAGGTCAAACTCAAGTTCAAAACTGAAGTCGAATCTCAAAGTCGACCAAATCCAATGTCAAAACTCAATGACTAATCTCAAAGTCAAATCTCAAGGTCAAACACACACACACACGTGACGTCATAGTGGTGGGGGGAGACCCAGAACCGGCTTAAATCTCCTACTGACATGTTAATTGAATTTCAGTTTGTTATCAATGTGCAGGCCAAGAAACCTAGTACAAAGTGTCTCTTCAATATTAATTTTGGTTTTATCCACATTGAAACAGAGCAAGATTGAATCACACCATTGCTTAACTTTCGATAAATCTGAAGAAACCGTTTGTTTCAAGATATCAATGTTTTTCCCATGCAGGGCCGGATTAGAAGGTATGGAGGTCCTGGGGCAACAAAGGAGTGGAGGCCCCTGATTATTTTTCAAACAAATTTTTTTTTTAAATTTATTGCGGAATAAATCAAATTATTTCGACCCGAGCATATGTAGGTATAATAAAATACAAGAAATAAATTGAATTACAGCGTAAACAAAGGGATTCTTGCAAGTTTTTTCCAACAAAAAATCATTGATGATTTCGGTCAAATCCAGCATCCGGAGAAAATCATTCTCAATGCTAAGAAGCGATAACTTTCATAGGCGGCTTTGTCTCATCGTAATTCGCCTATTTTTTTCATTTCGAAAATGAGCGCTTTCCAGTGCAATTTGACACCATCACATTCTGAGTTGTAATATCACGAGAGAGTGAAAATAATTCGACAGATTTTCGAAAACTTGTTGCCAGGCAATAGACAAGAGAGACTGGCTCGAGTGGCTATTGCCAACAAGTTTGGGAAAGAAATCTAGATAATTATTTTCTACTATATCGAACTCTCGTGTGGTATTCTTTAGATAATTTTTTGATGTTACGATCATAAACACATTTCCTCGCAAAATTATATAATGTACTGAACCGGATTTGATTCATTTCACACTTTCCATGCGAATTGATGACAGACGTCAAATTAAAAATATAGGTTGTCAGACAATAAAAACAAAATACCTCACATTATTCCCGCGATAATTTTCTAGGTAGAATATTCCCACTATTGATTGGCCAAAACGTATATGAATTATTTGAATTGAACGTTTCCATTGGTTTCTAGCAATGTCAAAAAATAATCACTGTAATTTCAATGTTTGAGAATGTAGCTCTGAAATTTTGGTTTTCAAGAATTTGATAGTAGAACATCCTAGATAGATAGATAGATAGTCCTTTTCAGAGGAATTTACATTTGTTGCGGAATGTCATCTTTCTCTCAGACTCACACTTTCAGATTTCGGGGATTTCTCTGTTACAAGCGCGCCACTCAGCGGACACTTGTCAACGCCAATAAATAGGAAAAACAGGTATAGACAGGCAAAGTGTTTGTAGAATCGGCAGAAAAATAGTCAACAGAATTTGAACTTTTGTTCTATTATGGAATGCGCACAGGGCTCTCATAAATAATTTGATGCAATCATATTCATAAATTGAAATATTATTTTATTTTGCTTATGATTATGAATTTCATTGTGTATCTAGATCGCTTGTGTCATTCGAAGAATACATCGACAGAAAATCCTCATTTAATTAAAAAAAAAAATTTTTTTTAAATTCAATTGTTCTTGTTTTTACAGCTAATTTCGATACGATATAATATTTTGTATAATAGTATGATGTTTTACTTGGTGATTGTTTCTTGCATATACACATGATTCATCAGATCGAAGATTAATATTAACCATGGATTTTGACAAGAATACGAAACATGTTTTTGAATGTTTAAAACGAAAAATGAGAGGAAAAAGTGGGAGAACTGCTCTTTCGTTGTCAGATTTTTCATATATAATTTTGCATATCCTTCGGTATTTGTTAGGAAATTTTATCTAAAAATTTATATTGTGGAGGCCCCTCTCTTGTGGAGGCCCCGGGGCTGCAGCCCCGTTTGCCCCCCTCTTAATCCGGCTCTGTTCCCATGCCATAATAATGTGGTATCATCAGCAAAAATTGTGAAGGATCCTTCGAAATTTATTGTAGCGAGATCGTTTATGTACAGTAAAAACAAGATCGGCCCCAAAACAGATCCCTGAGGTACTCCGCAATATAGTGCCGAAAGAGACATACATCGTTCGTTTTCACTATTTGCGATCTATTCTCGAGGTATGACCTAAACCAATCGGGACATGTTCCTCTCATTCCATAGTGATGCATTTTCTGAAGCAGTATTTCATGGTTAACACAATCGAAAGCTTTCGAAAAATCGCAAAACACTACTGACATTGCTTCACCTTCATTCAAGCTTATGTATACCTTTTCCAAAAAAGAGAAAATTGCGTCATTAGTATGTTCGGGATTCTGAAACCCAAATTGACATTCGTTTAATTTTTTTCCGTTTGATAAAAATAGTGTTCTTTACTAATTTTTCTATGATTTTAGAAATTGTGGATAACAACGAGATTGGTCAGAAGTTTGATGGGAGGGGTAGTGTTACCTCCTTTATAAAGAGGTATAACAAGTGCCGTCTTCATGCCTGAGGGAAATACTCCAGTTTCAAAAGATTTATTTATTACATCTGCTAACGCGGATAGCGCTTTGGATGATAGGTTTTGTAATAGTCTCCCAGTTTTTTATTTCCATTAGTGTTTGTTTTATCTCGTGAACATTTGTAGGCATCAATCTAAAATAGGTTTGGCATGAAGTATTGTCGAAATAGCTCAAATGATTCTGTTGAGATCTCAGATTGGCTGTCAAATTTTTTGCAATAGAGCAGTAGTAGTCATTCAATGTATTCGGGTTTATGTTAATAATCTCAGCTGTTGTCGATATACTTCCTCCTCCCCATAATTCATTAATTATTGCCCACTTCAGGTTTGTTTTTTCATTATTTCATTCTGTCGGAGTCATAATTGTTTTTAGCTCTTGATTACATTCCTATAAATACTCCTATATTCATTAAAATATTTCAAAAAGTTTGTATTTGATGTAAATTCCTCAATTTTATGGAGGGATCTAAAATTTTTTGCAGAAACTTTTAATCCTGTTTTTTATTCTCAAATTTTTAAGTGGAAAGCATTCACCAAATTTATTACTTACAGTCTCTTGAAAGATAGTAACAGGGTCAGCAGCATGTTCCAATTTGTCTGTTCACATGATAGTTTGAATTTTTCATAGTTTTGTTTACTGAAGATTATACCTTCTCTGAATTTAACATTTCTTTTCTCTCTATTGAGTGAAAAGTTTAGTTGATTTGCTTCATGATAACGCTTGCAGAAATAACTCTCGTATCTGATTTGTCAATGAAATTCGAGCAACCATTATCAATTACCGTAGCAGACTTGTATGTGATTCTGGTTGGTTCTCCAATATGCATTTTCAGATTGAAGCTAATGAATGAATTTTATAGGATATCAGTGAATGTACAATTTTGGGAGAAATCTATATTGAGATCTCCTGCAAGAATGATTTTAGCTCTGAGTGGTAGATATTATGAAAGTAAAAAGTGTAAAAGTAAAAGCGACAGAAGGTGTACAAATTGTTAAAGAGTGGCGGGATTTTAATAAACTCTCACTTGATACAAATAAACAAAATACATAGCATTTTCAATCACAAATTATATTAGACCTAATTACAATAATCTGAAAATTGAGAACTCTACTGATCTCATAACAAAATGTGACAATATAGTATTTAGGCGTTACCATTGATAAACATCTCAAATGGGATCTACATATCGTTGAATTAGTGAACAAAGTCCGTAGACTCATATACAAAATGTACCATATCCGTAAAATCCCAAATAAAGAACAACTGACTATTGTATATAGATCACTAGTAGAATCCCTTATAAGATATGGCATATCAGTATGGGGCGGATCATATGAGAACACCCTTCATCCACTAAATGTAGTCCAAAAGTACATACTAAAAGTTATGTTCAAAAGAGGTGAGCTCTTTTCAACTAGTTTATTATATATGAAAACATTTTGAATGTCAGATATCTTTATTTCATAACAATTTCAACATTCTACCACAAAAATAGTCAATATACAAATATCCCATTCTTATAACACACGAGCAAAACATAATGAACAAATAGCAATTCCAATGTTCAAAAAAGACTCCTCGCAAAGATTTGTGAATTATTTGGCAACAAAAGTTTTTGATATACTGCCTCTAGAAGTAAGAACATCTAGCACTGTGAAACTATTCAATAAAAATAAATATTGTAAAAAATATATTTGAACAAACTACAATGAGTTTGAAGCTTTGTTATGAAAGCCATTTTTAAACTTACAAGATACTCAACAAATTTTAGGTTAATATTTATGTTACCGATTATCATTTACACAGAATATATTATAATTATAAAACCAAACAAACACTTATAACCAGATACTCGACCTATATTTCGAATTACAATATTCTAGTTAATCGATACTTGCACATTCAAGTGTTAAACACGTAAGTAGGAGATTTAAGCCGGTTCTGGCTCTCCCCCCACCACTATGACGTCACGTGTGACCTTGAATAGTTGCAAGTGTGCAATGTGTGTGTGTGTTTGACCTTGAGATTTGACTTTGAGATTTGTCATTGAGTTTTGACATTGGGTTTGGTCGACTTTGAGATTCGACTACAGTTTTGACCTGAGTTCGACCTTGAGATTCATAACATTAAGTTTTGAGTTTGAGATTTGACCATGTGTTTTGATGTTGGGATTGTTTCGGCAACCTTAAGATTTGATCTAGTTTTTTTGTTTGACCTTGACTGAAGCTGTGGTGTAGGCATACATATTCTGTGTAGTCATGACCTTCATGAATCCTTGCACTCTCCAAGCGAGGAGGGCATTCATCCTGTGAGAGAGCTAAAAGTGAACTAGGAGTATTGATGAGTGTGTTGATGTTCAAGCGCGCACTGACCTTTGCGCTCCCATCTACTGGAAATGGGGTGGGGATGTCTCTTATAAAATGTGTGGAGTCGTTGATGAGAAATCAGATGTTAGATAATATCATCAGAGTGAATACAGAGTACGAGAAGTTTCTCAATTGAGTGAGTGTATTTTTTATAAGGTGAAATAATCTATATTTTTTCATACAGTCTTACTATGTCTTTTCTTCCAAAGTTGTGGATTTGAAGAGAATCAATGCTTCAATAATTGAAAAGAGGGTGGGAGCTTTAGAACAAAGACCAATATCATCATTACCCATCGGTAAATCTTTCAACATAATTTGTATGGCGATTTGTATAACTCGGTATGGAAGATCTATTCTGATGACATTACGTGATGATAATGATACTTTATTCAAATCATGGTTGTCAAAAAGTATTTCAGATGAATTCGATGCGGACAGTGTCAGATGCATAAATGCTTCAGATTTCAAATATACAATAACATATTTGGGTCAGAGTCCACAAGTAGCAGGGAGTTTAAGAACTCGACCTCTAGTAGAATTCAACTTCATTGAATGATAATATTGTTTAAATGTTAATAGTTAGGATATAGTGATTTTATGTTGAATATAGATATTTCTCCATTAAAAAAATAACATTCAGTGAAGAAGTAATATATTTGGAGCATCACATTTTTCTCATGTAAGTAAAATTATTTGAATATCAATGGAATATATTAACAAATCGTTTTTTCGTTTCAGTTTTCAATATGTGGATGCATTACTCGAGTCAATGTTGGACGGAAGCCGTGACATCAATACAGCCATCGAGAGATTGAACTCCTACTTGAATGCTTTGAGTAAAGATGTCCTCCATGCTACAGTCTATTCTTTTAATGTTTTCTTCTTTGGTGATGA
>JAFIRS010008012.1:0-20194 GCA_018342105.1 Gonioctena quinquepunctata | reverse complement strand
GCCGGCGGCTATCACCACGCCACGACCTATCACAGCTCTCCCCACCTCCCACTCTCAATCACACACTCCCATACACAAATGGCTGCCACCATTCCGACCACTCACAGGCCACTCATCCCCCACCCCTACCCACATACAACCACCCCCACCCCTCTCACCGCCATCTTTTTCACAAACCCCTCCCACAACGAACCGCCCATGACCGCCACCATCATCCCTACCCCCACCCGAAAACCACCCCCTCAACCGCTCGCCAAAACCCACCCCAAAATAGGGGTTGCGCTCGTACCGGCATAGCATATCTACTCACGGCTTTAATAAAAGCTTGTCTTTGAAAGAGTTTTTCAATTAGTTATTTTCTACATTAGATTTATATATCAAACTTGACAACAACAACTCAATACAGGATGTTATGGAATTCAATTCTATGATCTGTTAAATACCGACAGGTGGCCTCCTAAAATTCCTCAAATCCGCCCATATTTCAATTATTTGAAACCAATGTATAACTTAATACTTAATTGAATCTAAAGAAATATGTTTCTACAGTTGAACATTAGTCGGTGGGTAGTACTATGACTCCGCTAATCCACACCCTCCCACAAGACTGAGAATGAAATGGATTCATATATACATATATATAGAGAGAGAGAGAGAGAGAGAAAGAGTCGAGAGAGAGAGAGAGTCCCTGAAATTGACAGCGAATTGATTCAATAAATATTCAAAATGTTGTTAATTTTAAATTGATATGTTTGAAAATATGAACATGGTGTTCATAGAATCAGATGTAGAATCTTCTGCGACTCATAGATAAACTTTAGTTACTATCTGCCATCGTTCAAACTAACCTCTTGGGGGTTTCTCGACATATTTTTGGGTAAACTTCCACAGTCTGAAAATGGAAATATAATCAGGAAAATCTATACAAGTGTAGGAAGGGCAAACTAATTTGCTCACCCCGATAAGTTACCGCGTTCACCAAATTATATTTCCTATAGAAATATGATTCAATTTGTCAGTAACTTGTCGTTCCCTGAATCTGCCTATGAGAAATAGTAAAAATTCAAAAGATACTTCTCTATATAGTTTTCGATTGACGTTTCAGGGACTTTATCTGCTTCCGTCCTCAAAATCTTCTGAGTCTCCTTTAATTGTTTCAATAATTTGGATTTTTCTTGCAGTGTCTTTTTCGCTTTTTCAAACATGTCAAGAAATGTTGTTTCTCCACAAAAAATCACATTCATTCAATACCCTTGGGGGCATTCATGTTGAAAAGACAAACATTCTCAGTTGAATACTGAATAGAGGGATTTTTCTGAAAATTGGAAAATTCACCATAAAAATTATTTTTTTGTGAATATCTAAGAGAAAATAACTACTTCCCAGGCTAAAGATGAATTTTGAAGTCCAGCGTGGCTTCAGCCGCGGAAGTAGTTGTTTTCTGTTAGATATTCACAGAAAGTTACATCATTTTTATTGAAAATTTTTGAATTTCTAGAAAGACCTGTTTATTCAATGTTCGACTGGGAATGTTTTAACATGTTAAGTTTGAGTAAAATTTGTAACGAATTCATTATTTGGGTGCGAAATACAATAATGTTAAAGTAAAATAAATATAACTTTCTCAATGTATATCTTTGGAAAGTTCTCTAAAATGAACTTAATCGAAAAAGTCAGTCATAATATTAAAAATGGAAGAAGTAAATAAATACGTGCGAACTTTCAACTCATTGGTATACGACCTTTTCATGACTAACTACAAAGCGATTTCAGTGAATCTGCAATTCTGCTATTGTTTTTATAGCAGTCAAGACTCACTCCATGTAATTCCAAGAGAAATCTGTGATAAATTAATCCGACCCTAATGAGTGTAAGAGCGATAAGCTTCGTTATGTGAATGCTCCCAACCCAACAGCTATCGCTAATTAGATGAATGAATCACAATAGCTCTGCCTGTCTACTTACAATCCACTTGTCTGGGATAGTGGAGAATACCATGTGGTTTGTTAAATAACCACTCGCACTGGTTCCTACGGAATATCTCTGATAATGCAGATTGTTTTACATAAGATATAATTCTATTCGATATAAAGTTGAGAACTTATGAATAGCCGATTATAGTATAGTCCAATAAAATAAATACAAAACTTTATTTGAGATTCAACTTACTACACCACAACACAGTGGTCAAAAATATCGAAAAAGCAGAACTAATTCAAATTTTGTAAAGTTTTCGGATACGCTCCGAGCTTTGTGAGGTGGTAAACAAAAGACCAGATACCCTTTTCTCAGAATTGCGCTAGCTATTGCGAAACATTTGCTCTCTTCAACCCCTCAAAGACGGCCATTATATCGTGTACATTTTTTGGCGTCATACGTGTACTTTTTCTTCCGAGTTCAATTCGCTCCAGAAAGAACATCTTATGAATAATCCCAGTGAAACGCAGGTGAAAAGTCAATCAAGGTATGAAGTTTTATTTCATGTTTGATAAGGTAAATTGGTCGATTATTTACTCAATTATGAATAGTTATTTTATGTGCTGTTATTAGAATGAACGTGCGTACATCTTCAACTTCCGTTAGAATTACGAAAAATGCTTCACGACTCCCCGCTCTGAAAAAATATCTAATGGAAAGCCTGAATTCTCTATAAAAATATAAAAATGTATTTGCTCATACTTGCACTTTTTTTAAATATTTAATCAATTGTAAGCCTCTGCACAACGAATTATCACTCCATTATTTCGTGAAGAATCGACTTCTTGATAGAATGTGAGTGTCTATATTGAAAACAATATTTCAAGAAGATTTTGGGTACTGAATTTGCTAATTAAAGTTGAATATTCAAAAAGTCATCACATAAAACATTTGATCTAATACCAAAGTTATCCTTTTTGAAACCAACCCCTTGGCGACGAATTTTCCTTTGGTTCTCGTGAGCTTAGAAAACAACTCAGCAAAACGATGGCTTAAATCTGATTTCATTGTTTAACCACCCCTTCTAAATACCACCCTTTTGTGACACATTTTTTAATATTATTCCCAAGATTCTCATCAGCCTCAAAAGCAATTCCGCGCGCGTAAAAAGTACACAATCTGATTTATTTTTCGAACCACCCCTTCTTAAAACCACCCATTTGTGACAAGATTTTTTCAATATTTTTCCCCTGATTTTCGGCAGCCTCAAATGGCGAAAAAAAGGCTTTGATCTTCATTTTTACCAACCACCCGTTTCAAAAACCGCCCCTATGTGTCAATTTTTTCAATTTTCTCCATGATTCTCGTCGTCATTTTCAGAGCAATTCCGCGAGAAAAAACTACCCCTTCATATTCATATATTTTTCATGATTTTTGACAGCTAAAGGGGCGATTGAGCAAAAAAAAAGTAGTTTCATTTTTTTTGTCATGGGGACCACTGTGCCCATTGGAGAACTATAATTGCGAATTCAGGAAGAGTCGATGAAGGTTTGGGATTTTAGTGGGGAAATTTGTTCCCCTTCAAAATCAAGCATTGCAACAGCTATAACTATTTACATACCTACCACTATTATTTATAACTTTGGAAAGTGATATCATTCAATACGATATCTACCACCCATGAGAGGACTGTATCCTACTGAATCAGCATAGCTTCATAGCAAGGAACTTCGAATTTCAAGTTGTTGTTTTTAAATAATATCAGAGATCACAAGGTCCAAATATGTCATATAATTAGATATTCAAAAAACATTCCATACTATTGATGATGGTTTTTTAATATTGAATCGAAGATCGGTTTGTTTCTCTAATGCTTCTTATCTCCCTTAACAATTTATCAGTTGCATTGGGTACAGCCCATCTGCTTTTTACTGATGATTTGAAGAGCCACAGCTTAATATATTTTTTTAATGTTTTAGCTCTACGTTAGGGTGTCCCGTAATGTTCGATACTGCAACCGGAGAAGTTATTTGTACAATTAAATGAAAGGTGTGCGTACGCTAGTTGATGAGTGGAACAAGGTGTTAAGGGGCAAAAATGTACAATATCGAAAAAAGCGTCTTATTTACACTATTTCATGAAATAGCTCGTTTCTATAAAGTTTTGGGCAGATCTTTTAATTTGAAAATTTTTCTTCGTTATGGACTATAACATAGTATAGCATGAAGTTGAATGAGTAGAAAAAGTTCAATAGTTTTGCCGAAAAATGTTGAAACCCCCCTCCCCCAAATATACATCAATATTCAAATTCAAAAATTATACATTTATTTATCTTGTGAATTTATTGAATGAACTTATTTATTATTATTCAAAATACTTGAATATATTTTGAGGCCATATTTCCTTATTCAACAAAATACATATTTTTAGTTTAAGAATTCCAGACTTTCTGTCTACATACATGCATAGAACACACCACTCATATCTGGACCACTACATTGGTATTTTTTTATGAAAGAATTATAGTTCAAATAACCAATATTTATCTGACTATGTGTTCATATGGGTTGAGAGATCATCTTGTTTCAAGAAAAGTGCTTCTAAATAAAATTGTACGTTTCACACAAAAATTAATTCATATTGGTTGGACCCATTCAAGAGTGCCATTCTCTTGAATCAGGTGGTAATAAACTAATTCAAGGGGTCCATTTTTCTGCCTATCAAATGAAAACACAACGAATAAATTTACATTTGAATTGTACACAGGTTCTAATACAAAAGATCTATTTTGTACTCTTCCTCCTTCATTTCTGTAAAATCACTTAAAAACATGCTTCTACAAATCAGAATCTATAGCAAAAATGTTTCAGTCGCTTCTAACCCCTTGTAGACCGTGAATTAATTGTAATTTATAAATATATCACTCGGCTATAGCTACAGCTCAGGAACAGAAATGGTTGGCAGAAATACCCAGATCAATAGGTACAGTTGGGAATCAATTTACTGATTGTAAGGTTCTTGAGTGCTTCGTCTAGGAAAGCTACATTTTTCCCGGAGTTTCACAGAAATTGTTATTATGCAATTTCTGTACCGTTTACATATTTTTTATTACGATTTCCATCTGTTAAAGCTTCTTCAAGTTCATTACATAAACTGAATTGTTGAAATCAGCAAAAATACAAGAGCATCAGAATGCGAAGTTGAAAGTTCGTCTTTCAAAAATAAATCCAATCCAATTTATTCATCTCACAGAAGCCTGTCTACAATTTGGAATTTTAAAACTTACAATTTCAATGATCGAAAAATTTGATTGACCTAGCGCAATCCTACGCTCAAGAATAGGATTTGAATAATAAATTGTTTTTTTTATTTGGATGGCATTGTTTCTCATAATTCAATAATGAGCCCGTTTGAGGCTACCCCAATTATAACATACTTCTGGCGTAATTCGATCCTATCGCCATACCCCTTTTTGTAATTTGCTTTCTTTATGTTTTGGTAAATGGGTCGATATAGAGAAATTCACGAATATCGGAGATGCTTACGTCACGAGCTACATACATCTTGTAGCCAGATAAATAGGTAGATAGAGGGCATCATATATTTCTTCTATTTGATATCTAAGAGGGGTTATCGGGTCAATTCATCTGACAAAGGTATCAATGTAAAACTGGAAACATTGCTCTTCGCAACAAACAACCAACTAATGTAGGCGGAAAAGAAATGTTACAGCTCTTGCAGAAAAAATATTGGACTTTGCAGCACCGTTCACAAGGCTCAAACTATGGTACAAGACACGAAAAAGGTTGTTGATGTAAAAAAAAAGTGAGGAATTTTCGGCAACTGTTGATAGGAATGTCTCTAGATAAAATATCACAGTGAATTATTTTCGTGTATAGTGTTGACAAAAGTTATTTTGCTCTGTCCATAATTTAAATGCAATGCCGATTTCTGTCAGCTTGTTTCTGGAAACGAAGTAATATAAATTTATTCAGGGGTAGAGATATTACAATTGCCACGCATAATTACTCTTCTCTTTTGGTGCAAACACAGGTTTTATCTGTCGAAGCACATATACACTCATTGCATGCACAGAAATGCAACTTGTTTTTAGTATATACAGTTAGACCTTGAATTTTTGGCATTTTTGAATTTTTCAAATATAATCGGATTTGTTTTGACAACTATATACCCAGATATTAATTACTCTTTCTATTCTTGTTTGTTGAATATAATGGCATTCTGAAGGCCATTTGAAGAGTTGAGAATACCATAGTGGAAGGTAATTTTTCCAATATTTGAGAATTAACCTTTCTATCTGTGAGATTTTTGCTTCAAAAGTTTGTTTTCCTTATTAAAAGAATCAAAAGGGGTACAACTAAGGGCTCAGTTCACTCCTGGCAGCCCCGTTTTTACACTGAGCCCTCATCTTGATTGTATTCCATAAAAAATATATAAAATTATACAATAAATCATTCTTTTCCCCATAAAATAACAAATTTATATTCAAATATTTGGTAATTCAGTATTGATAATTCATAGCCATGATTAAATGGCGGCGTCGAGTTATCATTAGAGATGAAAGTATTATTTTTGATGCATATAGAAATGAATGATTTAAGTATTTTCCTTTTTGAAATTTTTATATAGCGTTCTTTACTTTTAATACTCAAAGAGGTATTTCTAATATTATATGTTGAACATTTTTGCAGTACTCTGGGACGAACTAACACGATTCTACTATTTATTCAAAATAACCAATATTTTTGTATTGAAACCAATCCGGTCCTGACTCATGCTCGATGACAGAATAAATAGCTTGGTTTTCTGTAACTCATCGATGATTACTAAAATTGTGAAACTGTGATAGCAGCCCTGGTCCCAAGTCATACGAAATTATTTTCACACGAGAAATATGGGAATATTTGAATCTTTCATTGTTGTTTTCCTGCATTGAAAAAGAGCCTAAAAATTCATTAATGAATATTGAGATGCTATTTGTGAGCACATTCGAATGGATCAACACACATATCACCGAGCTAGGGTCACTAGGGTCAATTGGCCCGTTGTGAAGATAAATGATAAGGACTAATTGGAATACGAGTATCAAAGACGGCTTTGATACTTTCAAGATTATTACAAGAAATAAACCACCCATTAAATTTTCATTAATAATAATGAAAATAATAATGTTTATTTGCCAAAAAAGGCAATATGATACATTTACATGAAGTTCAGTATATTAGTGAATAAACAGAGACATCACTGAAGTAACAATTACTAGTAATTATTACTTGTGTGTGATATAGCCAAACTACCATAAAAAGTCACAAATTTAAAATAAAGAATTCACAAATTTAAACATATTTATATATGTATACATACACATGTACATTCATACATATACACACATACCAATATTATCTACGACTGAAACTAGATAAAGAAATTTGTTTTATTTCACAATGGGGAAAATGTTCCAAGTCTGATTTCAATAATAGGGGAACCAATATATTATATTCATATTCAGGCTTTTCTAAAATATCACAGTCAGGTGAGGTCATATTCAGGTGTTTCGGTATGTAAGTATCATAAAATAAGTATTATCACAGTGAGTATGTTTATTGTAAGCATCAATATATAATTCAATAGCAATGTTTTAATGATTCGCCAGAATTCTCTCTATTAGATTATTCGGTTAATCATATTTTTAAAATAGTTTTTTCTTAGAAATACTGATCCATTTTTCAATTTGGGTTTTCAACATACCATAAGTTGGAATAATTTTGGTTTTGTCAGGTAACAGATCCCAAGTTTTTAGGCCCAGATAAGTACAATGTCTTTGTCCCACTAGATTGAAACATTTTGGAGTTATAACACTATGCTTTCGTCTCCTTGTGTTATATGGGTGATCAGATGGTTTCACTTTGATCAAGTTTTTGTATATTTTTGGTAATATTTTTTGACAATATAGTTGCCTTATATCAAATAATATTCCACTTTCTTTGTACAGTTTATCACTTGAGTAAGTTCTTTTTCCACCTAAGATTTTTTTTGTACGATACTCAAGCAATTCAAATGTGCATCATTAACCCCTCCCCAACCTAATATACCGAATGAAAGTTGGGACTGTATTTGACCGTAGTAGACTTTATTCAAGTAGGTAACATCTAGGTATTCTTCCAATAATTTGAATCTTGATAGAAATCCTCTCATTTTGTTAGTTAAATATGACATATGAAGATCCCATTTGGTCAATTATTTCCGATATTTTATGGAAGTGGCTTCAGGAATGGATGTATTTTAATCAATGTTCAACGGTCCCATATTCAGTAGGTGATTGACGTAGGAAGCGAATAGTAAGTATTTCGTCTTTTCTACATTGATAAGGTAATTTCCAAAGGGATGCTGAAATATAGAAGTAATCACAAATTTGATAAGGGATGGATGGGTAGTTGTTCACCAATTTCAGCAGAGTCGTAAAATATAATTTATCGAAATTATGAGTTTAAAAACCATGGAATTTGTATTTTGAGCGGTAGAAGATTAAGGAAAGTATCACAATTGGATAACTCACCAATCAGTCAACATACGAGTGCGGAAGTTAGTTTAGCTGCTCAAATTAATCTTCAAGTTGAATTTTATAATGAAAATTCAACACCTTGTATAGTCTACTCGGGACATTGATTTGACAACTTGGCGATGATTCAGAGTGGGCACAACAAAAACAGTGCAAAATAACTTTGATACATACTCTACTTAACGAACAACTTCTAGGACCAAAACGATAAACCTTACGATCAGTGAAGACTGAGCTAGTTCCCCCCATTTCTACTTTTGCTACTGCGCATTCAAGGTTAGGGGCCACCACTCTTTGGTTGTTCTATACCATGATTCAAAATCATGAAAATGTCATAAATAAAAAAACTGGCAGGCCGAAGTTGTGATGATTTCAAATAGACCGACAGGTATGTTTGGATACCTGACAAAAATGACGTGATTGTTAACAAAAATGTTTCTATCTATTCAAGAATTTATTCTATCCGCGCCTGTAGAAAGTAGTGAAATTCTACACTCAATCAATCAAGAGTGCAATTAACAATCGATTCTTTACTTTTGGTAAGGAATGGAAAGTATTGTAATTGTCCCAAAATCACAAGCCTACAAAACACAAGAATGAAAAGTTTTGTGATATTCCATCAATTTCTCGTGCATCAAAAAAAAACACAGTGCTCCATAAAACACTCTTGGCAAACAAACAATTTATACTAGCCAGACGCGTAACACATTGGGCACTTGGCGCTTTCTCAAAAAAAAAACATTTTAGATTCTAATGGCAGGTTTGTCGAAAACTATCAGCAAGTTTGTTATAGAGATATTTTTCTTAAACAGCATGGTGAGACTATAATAAGCTATTTCTGTATCATGAGACTCCGACACCTTGCGCATGTACCTCCATTTACAGTAATCCCACATAACTTAAATGTATTGGATATATAAATTCACATCAGATAATAATCTATTTTCTCAATTTTTTTTTACAAATCTTTCCTCTTGCATATCTAATGTGAATGTGAATGTCTAACAGAAAACAACTTCTTTCCCGGCTAAAGCCACGCTGGACATCGAACTACATCAAATAGATATTCTGAATTGACCCTAACTCAAAAGAAAGAATCTAAAATTGAAAATTTGCATTTTCAATCAGATAGTTATTTGATTTTCTATTCGAAATGAATAACCATATTACCCATTATTTATCCGCATTATTTCTAACATAAAACTTTTTTAGGTTCAGGTTAGGAGTTGTTCTTTTCGAAAATATTCCTTGACAATACAAGATGTTTCACAAAAGCGCGACAACTTGAAGTCTTCATATGACATTGATTTTCCTGTCTTTTACCTCCGTAATGGCGTTGCCCGAGGTATGATTGAACTGATTTTTATAATTATTTTTTGTTCAATAAAGAGTTTTTCATTATTATGCCTACATTATCACAACAATCGTATGAATTCGACTGTTTATTGCTTATTTTTATTATAATATATAGAGTACCCTCAATATTTAACCGTTTTGAATGATTGGAGATCATGTAGGTGCAAGAAGGGTTCTTAGTTTCCTTATTCGATTTAATATACAGGGTGATTGATACCAAAAAACTCTACAGCGATACAAATGTGATTTATACATTCACGGGAGTTCTTGGGATACTATTCAACCAATTCGAACCCTCATATTCATAGATATATAGATCTTTATTTAACTACGTTATGTTAAAAAACATTTGTAGCAAGTCAGGTAGCAAGTAAATGAATACAGAAAATAATAATGTACAAATTCGCAATTAAAATACAATGACAATGAAAATAAAATTAAAATAATACGTGTACACATATGTAGACATTACGATATACCATACACATAGTATGGTGTTAAGATAGTTGGATCAAATCACATCCCGTGTGGGTCAGCCATGTACCTACTTAGCGATAGTGTAGTAAAATTTTTTCTGCAGTATCACTTTGCTAGAGTTTTTAAACGTAGCTTGGTTTTTGTTTTTCAGTGTGGTAGGAAGTATAATGTGAAGATAAACATTTATTGAGTTTTTGAGAGACTTATTGTATTTAAATCTTTGAGACCTGATCAGATTCGCGTTGCGTGTATTATAGTCATGGAAATTTGAGTTAGTCAGGAGTTTTTTTTTTCATGAATCTCGAGCAAAGTCGGATAAATGAACAGAGTTTGTATAGGCATAATACTGAGTTGGCAGAATAATGGCCGACAAGAATCCCTATAACCCGCACCACAGATTATTCTAATGGATTGCCCAAAGGGTCAATCCATAGCTGATATATGATTGGATAAGAGCAAAGTACGCAGGAAGAAGGGTATTTTTATCAACAAACGATTTCAGTTTTCTCAGAAGAAAATTGTGAGTACTCAATTAGGAACAGGTATTTTAGATGTGTGGTTCCCAGCATAAACTATTGTCAATAGTTAATCCTAAATGTTTAGCATTGTCACCTACTGTTACTTTATTGTTTGTTGGAAAAATTATATGTTTTGTCTTATGTTTGTTTAATTTTAATAAGTTGTGGGTTAACCATTCTTGGGCGAGGTTTTCAGCTGATTTCATCGAATTTATTAGCGACTCATAACTGTTTTCAGAGCTTATAAGAGAGCTATCATCAGCAAAAGCAATACCTAAATGAGGCAACATATGACAAAAAAATCACTGGTATAAATTATGAATAGAAGTGGCCCCAGAACCGAGCCTTGGGGTACGCCTGTTCTAACCAGATTAAGCTGGGAGGTTGTTTCATTGATAGTAACACATTGACTCCTATTCTGGAGATAAGACGCAATTAGTTTTAAAGATACTCCTCGTACTCCATATTGAGAGAGCTTATTCACCAGGATATTGTGAGAGACACAGTCGAAAGCCTTGCTCAGGTCACAATAATGTTACATAATGTACATAATGTTACACCTGTTAGTTTACCCTGTATACGAGGTGGATCAAAATAAGAATGGAGGTATTTGTTCTCTATTTTCTAAATATCCAAAGCTCAGTTTTCGTTGGTAAAGCTAGGAACTGCTATTTTTCATATACACATATATCAACCATTGCCATAAAAGTGTCCTTTTTTTTCACTTCTATGTTTGTTCAAGGCAGTTTTCGAATATTTGTATATATTGCTTTGTTGACCTATATAGATACTTCGACAGCCTCCACATGGTATACCAATAACTTTGTGGATTTCAATTCTTTTAATCTTGAATATAAATATGTTATATATTGTTTCGTTGGATTGATTTTAACTCTGCATGAAAAAAATATACGTGATATTGTTTGCTCTGCTCAGATACCATTGTGAATCACATTTGTTTAGTTTTCATTATTTCCTAAGATTATTATTTTTTTGAGTTTTTCTGTTCTTTGTGGGCCAGCTTCATATCTTGCGTCAGTTGAATTCTGAACTATATGTTTCGTGACTATGGGTGCAGTTGATGAATGGTTTGTTTGATGATACGATTTGTGAATAATTGTCCAGAATCAGAATATATCACCAAACTAATCAAATTTTACCAAAGGAAATCAATTCGTTAAAGAGACCAGCTCCTATTACCAGGTTCAGCTCGTATTCAATTAGGCTTGTTTATTACGTTTGGAGATTCAGAAACTAATGGATTTTCCTATTCTCCGATTTCGTTCTAGGCAGTAGAGTATTATGTCACACGTAACATTTTCTATAATCACTGAGTATATATATTATGATCACCAACTGTCAAACAATTCAGAAAAAGATTCAACCGTTTTCCATTCGGTCATCTATAAAATGATTGGAAAATAATGAAAAGTTCCTCATGGAATGATCATTCTTATTGCAATCAACACAAAACCTGAAACTGGAATGATTCAATGGAGACGTTTTCACAGGATTGTCACTAGAAATGAATGATAAGAATTGAAATCATCAATTTGTTTTGAATATCGACTATAATTTTGTGTGATTTCTGATGTATCCATAAGCTTGGCTTTGGCATTCAAATATATCATACCGGTAACATCTTTTTCAATTGAGACTCTTCTCATTCATTTGCCGTAGTTGTATAAAATTTGAGAGTTATCATATAATCAATGAATTCCATGTATCCGTTAGTTGATTCAACTCTTTCGCATATCTCAAATGTTTGGATACCGAATTAATAATATTCTTTCGGAATATACTTTTCCTATAAGTTCCAAATAAAAAAGCGCATTAATGAAATTGGGGACAGGAAGCAGCACATTATTGTATCTTCCGTGTACAATTATAAATTGTATACTGAAAACTCCAGTGATAAAATTTGTGCCACTTATAGAAGAAGCCTACAAATGATAAAACTCTTTAATTCCAGATACTATATACGAATCAAATGTTTCCCGGTTCGGAATTTCAGAAAAGTGCCCTGAAGAAAAAATGGAAGGTCGTCGCACCGGGAAGGCATTCCATCTACGGATCAACCTGGTCTAGAGATGGATCAAGATCTAGAGGAATGTCTGGTGCAGTATTATACGAAAATGGAAGAGGAAAAAATCTCAGTTTTCATAGGCCAATACGCCTCAGTGTTCCAGGCCGAAGAGAATACTTAACACACCTGCGTCCAGGAAAACCTTGACAAAATATGTCGAGGACAGTTATCTACTCGAACAGATAAGCAGGTGTTAGGATCAAATAAGATCGAATCCAAATGGGTGTCCTAGTATAGAAACGCTGTAGAAAATACAGTGGAAACAAGGAAAGTCAGTCTGGCACAAAGAGACTGACATATTAGCCAAGATCGGCAAGATCCCCAATTGGACCGCAACCAATCTTGGGAATACCCAGCAGCACGGCTCTCTTCAACATGGAGAAACTGCTATAAAAGCAGTCCATTCAAACATGGCGAGAGGCGCCACACATGGAACAATCAAAGATCCATATAAAGAGGCCATCGAATAATACTGCGAAAGAGATCCCACCACCCAACAGGCGGGATATCAGGAATGTGACCTGGCACCTAATGGGATAAAATCACCAGGTACATGGAACTCGTCGAGATCACAGTTGATTCCCTAGGAAGATGGTGCCTGGGAGATGACAATACATCATCACACATCCTCACTGAGTGCACCGCACTGGTGCACAAGAGAAAGATCAACTTTGGGAATATATTTCTGATCCCAGAGAAATGTCAATCAGATTTAACTGAAGAAATTGCTGAATTTAGTCCAAAAAATCGGCTAGCCTAGCTAAATCACAGAACACGTGGGTGTAGAATGGGTCCAAGTAGACAGGCGTACGGGCACAGGGTTCACCGGAACCAGCCCAACTTCTGAACAAAAAAATCTCATACTCGCCACCAAATTTTGGAATGTTCACTGTGTGTTACCGAATAATCAAATCATTCTCTTTTATAATTTTCAAAAACCACTGGTAGAAAAAACTCAGTCAAAAACATTTTGACTAAAGCTATTTTCTGATAAAATAATATATTGAATGATTTACGTTCATTGTACTGATGATCTTTATCTTCATCAGATGTGATAACTTCCATTTGAATTGTAATTTCATTGAACTCAACCATTCGCTTTTCTATGTGCATCAGATCCATAATAACTATCAGTATGTCCCGTAATCCAACTATTCCCGCTTGTTGAAAAATAAGGGGCCGGTAAATATGATATGACAGGTACCGGACATTTACGGAACGCGGTTCCTGAAAACTTGGTTGGTTTTCTCTGGTTATAGCTAAGTTATTGCGGGTAAAATCTAAAAATCTGTTGAAATACAACTCGTGAGCAAACGAAAATATGTGTTTAGTTTTAATTTGCACAAATAATTTCATAGAAATATTGAAAAACAGGCAATGGAAGTGAATTATGGTCTAGCTTTCGAAAGGAAAGAAATAACAATTTTAATTTTATTTCTAGAAGGAAATCATATTATGATGTATTCATTGCCTAGATGATTCGGATAGTCCCAAATATAATCACCAGAGAAACTACAACGCTACAACAAGGAATAGATGAAATTGTTGTAGACAGCCTCGAGTTGTGAGACATTGAAAATGAAATTTTGAGTGAGAAAGCTCAAGAAGAAAGTGGTAGCAGTGGAAAAAATATGTGTTTTTTTTTGTCCAAATGAACAACCAATCCACATAAAAAGCTCACACTTATGGATATTGAACAGACAAAACAGAAACGCCACGAAAAGAGAATGGCTCAAAAAAATAATCATTAATTGGTTCCAAAAACATTTCAGTGGAGATATAATTCAGTTCTTATAACATGTGTCACGAGATTTTTGTTGTTAAAGAGTTTCAAATCTGAGATTTTGTTATATAGTGTGATATTTAAAGATAAATTGGAGTGTTTGGATATTGTTTCATCTTGCGTTATGAAAATATATTCGTTTATTATTAATATAAACACTGATAATGAGTATATAGTTTTATATACAAGTATTATGAAATAATTACTTCACATATTGTTTATTCCAACGCATAGCCTATTTCACTTTTCTTGTCTCTATAGTTCTCTTTCAGCGCTCTTTCTTCCTTATCATGCCCATACCCATTATTGATATCCTCATTTTCTTCTGCGATTTCAAGATTAAAAACATAATAATAAAATTTATGAATACACAATACCTAAAATTATTTATATATATAAAATATATATATATATATATATTTATATATATATCATATATATATATATATATATATAAATATATATATATATATATATATATGTAAAAAGTCAATTGACACTCTCTGACAATTTGTCCTATATGAAAAAAACTCCTAATGTCACCCTTTGTAACTGATTTTTGATATTTTCATGTAAGTAAGTATATTTGTTAATATATTATTCTGATATTAATCACACATATTGTAGAGAAGCCTTGATAAGGATGATGAATATTATCGAAAGCTCGACTGAAAAAACGAAGAATATTCATTGAATCAAACATACCTGACTGCTCCCCAAATAAAAATCATTTCCCTTGATAATTCACCGTCAATAAATATTAATACCTATATATATATATATATATATATATATATATATATATATATATATATATATATATATATATATATACATACATTTTTCGGAATAACGGTCTGATTCAGTCAATTCGTATAATTCCTTTTAACGTCGTTTCGACAAAGTATTTGTCATCTTCAGGTTATAAACACTGAAATAAAAAACATGGAGTTTGAGACGATATTAAAATCCTACTTAACACAATATTGAAATGTATGCACTAAAATAATTATTCAAAAACATTGAATTCGAAATACCTATAACACGTTATTTAACACGATATAAAAATACCTGTCATATATATGAGTATTCACAAATTATTTTATTTAAATTCCTGTGTTTGCATCGTACGAACGTTGTTGAAGGTGTGCGACTTTGATGTTATCGGCAATGGTTTGTTTATCTTTCATGCTTTTTTATATTCTTCATGAGTACATTGGATTGTTTAGATTGAGTAATAGTATATGAGCCGGACTGTATTTTTTTTTGGCAGCATGTAAAGATCAGTTTTTATTATTACTACTATAAACAAATTTGAAGAAGGTTGTTATAAATCTGGCTTAAATTTTTGATATCATTTTTATTGATGATGCTGTTAGGGTCTCTTTTAATATGTATCAGTTCGAAGAATGTTCTTCCTCTTGGATTCCTTTCTTTGGTCAAAAATTCAATAATTTGTGAATACTCATATACAAAAGTACTTTGACAAACTTCAGGAGGTGATTTCTCACAATATTCTAATATGAATTGTCCTCATAAATATATGTCCGGAAACGCTTCGTTTCCAAGATACAAGGTGTTGAAGATTTATTTTTATTTTCATTTTTTTCAAATAACTTTCGAGATACTGACCTTAATTAAACAAAAATTGGTATTGAGAGATTTTTTGAGGAGTCAAATTTGAACCATATCTCATTATTGCTCTTACTCGTAAGGGACGCCACCTACACGTCTTTCTCTTTTTTGAAGATTCATAACTTTTTTGAGCGTATACTTCTAGCATATTTTCCAGTAGAAAAATCAATTTCTCTTTCATATCTACGTAAAAAAGCTGCCCTTGTAACAAGTCGCTATAAGCAACCGTTTTCTAGATGTTTGGACTTGAAAATTTCAAGTCGATTATTTGATAATCGATGCGTTTTGAAGTTATTACCATTATTTTGCATTTTTCACAAGAATGCTTAAGAAATGAATTTGACGTTTAAGTGAGAAGTTTTGGTTTATTGTAGGGGGCGCCACCTATTCTATTTATTTTTACTCGTTTGAAATAGTTATTTTTGTATCAAGGGTGCAAAATCTGTATTTGTTTCAATAAAATTTGCAAGCAATATCAAAATTGTATTTCAAGAAATTTTGAATTTGTAGAATAAAATAAAATAAAGGAAACTAAATTGTTTTCGAATAATTGTTCAAAGTGTTCACCTTCAGCGAAGGAATTCAGTCTTCTAGTCATTGAATCTCGTACCCGCTCAAAAATTATTGGTGTGTTTCTCATTGTTTCACAGGCGTCTACTATTCGGTTTCTTTGATCTTCCCCGTTTGCTACTGGAGTCTTATAAACTAGTGACTTCAAATATCCCCAAAAATAAAAATCTAGCGGATTTAGATCTGGGGACCATGGTGCCCACGCCTGGTTAGGTTCTTCTACACCTCTACCGATCCATCGATTTGGATAGACAGTGTTAAGGAATTCCCTGGCCACAACGCTGAAATGGGCCGGAGCCCCATCATGCATAAGCCATGCGGATTCGAATTTATAATGGTACATTCTGAAGTAGTCCCGGCAATTCATTCTCTAAAAAGTCTCTCTAAGTTGCGCCATTCAGTCGGAACGGAAGAAAGAAAGGACTTATCAAGTAATTAACAATTATTGCCGCCCATACATTTACAGAAAATTGATAGTGATAATGTCTTTCACAAACTGCGTGCTGATTTTCCAGAGCCCAAACATGGTTGTTATGAAAGTTTGTGATAGCATTTCGGGAAAAGTTTGCCTCGTCCGTGAAGAGTACATATCTTAAAAATTGAGGATTTCCAGCCAATTTTCTCAAAAACCACTGACACATTGTAATGCGTTGGGAAATGTCTCGTGGCAAAAGAGCTTGTACTCTTTGAATATGGTATCGATAAAATTGTTGATCGTGGATAATTCTCCAAACTGTGGACTGAGTAGAATTGAGAGCTTCAGCAATTATTCTTGTACTTGTTTCTGGATTCTCCTCGAGAGCGTTCAAAACAGCTCCTTCCTTTTCTGGGGTTCGGACTGCTCCTGGTCTTCCAATAATATCAGCTGCTCTCTTAAAGCTACCTGTTTCTGCCAAACGACGGTGGAGACTGGTAAATGTTGGAGCTGAAGGCAGTACTTGATTGGGAAATCGCTCCTGGTAAATACGTCTTGCTTCGCGCGCATTGCCATCCGCAAGGCCATAAACGAAATGCATATCGGCTAAATGAGCATCATTGTTTAAATAATCAATTTTTTCAAATTTAGTGTTTCAAAACTAACAGAAACTTCAACCATACAACAAAACCTTTAACTGTCACATAATATGTAATTACCAAAACTACCTACTTGAACGTCAAATTCATTTTCTAAGCATTCTTGTGAAAAATGCAAAATAATGGTAATAACTTCAACACGCATCGATTATCAAATGATCGACTTGAAATTTTCAGGTCCAAATATCTAGAAAACGGTTGCTTATAGCGACTTGTAATAATGGTAGATTTTTTACGTAGATATGATAGAGGAATTGATTTTTTTACTGAAAAATGTGCTAGAAGTACGCTCAAAAAAGTTATGAATCTTCAAAACAGAAAAAGACGTGTAGGTGGCGCCTCCTGCGAGTAAGAGCAATAGTAACATCAGGTTCGAATTTGACATCTCAAAAAACCTCTCCATACCAATTTTCGTTTAATTAAAGTCAGTATTTCGAAAGTTATTAAAAAAAAGAAAATAAAAATTCAACTTTAACATCCTGTATCTTGGAAACGAAGCGTTTCCGGATATATATTTTCTTGGACAATTCACATAAGAATAATGTGAGAAATCACCTCCCGAAGTTTGTCAAAGTACTTTTGAATCACCCTGTATCTCACAGACATTTTTATATCGTGTTAAATAACGCGTTATATTTCGAACTCAATGTTTTTGAATACCCATTTTAGTGCTTACATTTTAATATTGTGTTAAGTAGGATATGTGAGTAATGATAATATGTAATATGTAAGTTCCATGTTTTTAACCTGAGAATGGCAAATACTATGTCTAAATGTCGTTAACAGGAATTATTCGAATTGACTGAATTATATCTTTATTCCGAGAAATTGAAGAAAAAATATATATATATATATATATATATATATATATATATATATATATATATATATATATATATATATATATATATATATATATATATTCTTTTATATGAATGGCGTGATCAGTTTTGTGGCTAACAGAAATATTCTTTATCACCTAGGGGATGTGTATTTGTAGAAAAAATTTTAGCAGCTCGTCTTTCATTCATACAAATATTTCACTTTGCCTTGAAATTTCGCCATCACGACATGAGGTACATTTTCCGGCATAGTAGTTGATGAACATGAACCTGAATATATGTTTGAAGAAAAAACGTGGTAGATATCACGATTCAACTGAAAATGAATCGTAGGCCAGTAGATATAGACAATCAATTAACATTAATTCCAAAAGTTTTCAAACTTCAATGGAATGTTAGTGCATTAATGAAAACAAACTATACAATTTTGCAGAAGTCTGCGATGAACGGAACATTGTTGTAATTGCAAAAAACGTTATCATGCTTAATTTTTGCACTGAAAATTGCAAAAGTTCTGCAAACTAGGCAAGTAGTAATGCTATGCCGATTCTGGGCCACCTCTCCGTTCATCGGTTACTCCCGCTCGAACCGTGGGATAACTTCATTCAGTGTTGGAACGATTACTATTCGTATTTGTATCTAAGCTGACTAAGGCACTGTCGGCGACATGGAAGCAGGACGGATAACTTTTAAAACGTCACCAAATATACAGGGTGGATCGAAAGAGTGTTTAGAGGAGGAGAAGAACGAAACAAGTATATATTGGAGTTTTTTGTTGAAATGACGTCAGTTGAGGTTATGTTGTCGATGACAGAGGAGTATACACGGAAATTGGAACAGTTTCATCGAAAAGTCAGAGCTCTGAACGAAGAGTTACAGTTTATGAAGAGAAACGAAACGTCACAAGAAAATTGAAAAAGTTGAATCTCTGCACGACACAACATTCAACATCGAAATATGATTCAAATGATACTAGTGACTTTGATTCTGAACACCATCTTATACGTAGACATACCGTATGATGATGATGTACGAGGAGTAGCGGTTTCTTTCAAAGATGTCAATCAGTCTTGGATTCCAATGAATCGAACAGCAGGACTTCGAAGGTTATTCTTCACCACAGACCTGCCACCCCACCTCGAGGATGATAACAACAACACCATAATCGAGAAATATCAGCTCAAGTTTGAAATGAATGATTCTACAAGTACAGTGATGCCATGGAGAAGGCTTCCAACGGCAGCAGTAGCGATGACGTCACCAACACCGCCACCACCACCAATACTACCACCCTTGGAACATGAAATATATAAGATTTTTGTACTCTCATGTGTTGTTATAACCATAATGTTTTTT
>JAFIRS010008011.1:0-20195 GCA_018342105.1 Gonioctena quinquepunctata | reverse complement strand
TTGTTTTGGTTATTCTTTGTGAGCCAAATTGATATGATATAGATAGATATTTTTGCCCTGTATAATAATTTGTATGTGGTAATAATAGACCAATGAACGTCACTGTTCTCTCGTCACGTAGCTGACAATTGTTATTCCTTTTCTCACCACAGCTAGCACAGTTGGTACGCCCTCATCTCAGATAGCCGATTCAAAGCAATTTAGCCACTACTTGATATGTCAAACTCAAGTTATTCAATGGTCGTAGGTATGTTTGTTGATCATTGTGAGAAAACAAACAACAAAATATCAAAAAGCAATTATCTCCTTTATTCAGGAAGACTTAAAATACCTGGCCTACGAGAAATAACGTATACTAATGGGAATATACAAATATTCACGGATAATCATAAAATTGAAATCATGGATAGATAAACAGAACCTCACTTTTTCCGTGAGAGTAAAGTTTTCTGTTATTGTTCAAAATAAGGTGAAATAAAGTTCTTCAGATGTGAAATACGTTATTGGTGAAATAGTTCAGGACCGAAAGTGCACTATTAAAGTTTTATACGTGCTGGAGATGTCGGTGTTTCAAGATATGCCCTGAAACTGGATACCTTGTCACTACAAGCGCTATCAGGAACTCCAATACCATAAATCAGGAACCATACAGATGCGGAAATCAGCTTTGGAGACGTGGAAATGATATATAATTAAGGTAATACTGGTTTTGCTCTTCAAATGTTGGGATTCTTTCAATTTTTGTTCTCTCAAAATGTTGCGTCCATTCCCTTCTAATTTTATTTTCAATCTCCTCGTTTGGCTTTGTTTGTTGTTGCCTCGATACAAGTTTCCCTTCCTGTTTTCCCATTAGAATTTTTGAATTCGCGCACTAAATTGTCACTTTTCACTGTTTAGGTTTATCTTACTCAATTTATATATCCAACTATTTTTCCATACTTATTACTATTTACAAATTCTAATAATAATTGCTTATGATATCAACCAATTGCTATTCCCTCACAATTTCCAATTTTTACCTATGACCATCTATTCTCTGATTGGCTATTATCATGAAGACGTTTGCTGTTCTACCATTGGTTACTTTTAGTTATCTTCAATTTCATATACTGTATGTTTCAAATTTATAAATGTGTTGATTACTGTTTATTCCTGAAAAATTTTGTAAATTTAGACTTTTTATTGTCTTTTGAGCAAATATGAGTTATAATAATTTTGACAGTGTATGAAATTGGTTGTTTTATAGTATTTTGACATTTTTATCTATCCATATTCTACCTAGGCTCACAATATACATAGAATTTCAAAAGTTATTCACAAACAAACTCTTGAAATCATTAACCATCTAGTAATTATTCTTTTTGTGGGTTTTTCGTCTTTTAAAATTCACAACTGGCATAACATAACAATAATAATATATATATATATATATATATATATATATATATATATATATATAATTTTTAATTTTTTTAAAAAAAAAAAAAAATATATTAAATTAAAACTCACTATATATATATATATATATATATATATATATATATATATATATATATAAAACGTTATTCCTCATAAAAAGTTCTGCATGGTCCAAAAGCTAGGATTCAACCATCACATATTATCAAATTCTATCAATCTTATACGAGGTATGTCGGAAAATATAAATTTTACCCAAGAGTAAAGTAACTTCATATTTCACAATATCGAAAATTGTTATAATGAAAAGTTGTTCGGAAGTAAAAACTATGTTTTGATATGCAACTACATACTAATTGAAAAAAATTCTTTTTTTACAAATTTTTCTCAAATTATCCATACCGAACATTTATCATTTTTATTTATTATAAACATGTTAACCTTTCCGTTCCGTTAAGAAATTAATGAGCAAATTTTCACTAAACAAAATTTATTGAAAATCTAATGAAAATTGAACAGTTGATAACCTTTTAATTAGTTAATGTCTGTCTTTTAACATTTCAACGATGCATTTAAATTAATAATACCATAATAATTCATTTTGTAGTGATAATTTAACGAACATTATTAGCTCCCTCAATTCACTAACGCCTGAACATATCCGCCTTCTCTTTCAATACAGGTGATTGTTCTATCACGAAAGTTTTTCAATACCCTTCTAACCATAGCCGGAGTAATACACTGAACGCATATTGTAATGACTCTTTCCAAATGAGCAACATCTGTAAATGGCCTTTGAAAACACACCTTTTCCTTCAGGTAACCCCACAAGAAAAAATCGAGTGGCATCAAATCTGGAGACCGGGGAGGCCAAAAAATTTCAGAAAACCGATGAATAACTCTTCTATTAAAACGATTTTCAAGGTATTGCCTTATATCTAAGCTACTGTGGCATGGGGCACCATCCTGTTGGAACCATATTTGTTGACGTTGAAGGAGGGGAACATTATCAAGGAAATCGTCTAATTAATTCTCTAAAAAGAGCAAATAACGGTCCCCATTCAAAGATTCATGAAAAAAAACGGTCCAATTATTTTATTTCGGTAAATTCCACACCACACATTTATTTTGAATGCATACTGGTCTTGAGTTCTGATGGTAAAATTTGGATTAGTATCACTCCACCAACGGCAGTTTTGGCTAGATACTGTTGATTCATCCGAAAAAAGAATATGTCTTGCCATAAATGGGTTATCTTCCAACATTCCTTGGATATTACAACAGAATTCAAATCGTCTATCATGATCTCCTGGTATGAATGAATCGGGGCTTGTATGGGTGAAACTTTGTCTTTTTTAAATTTTTGAAACCGTATCTCTGTTAATAGGATTTGTTCGATTGCTGGAATCATTACTTCAAATTTCATGTCATCATTGGCAATCCGTTGTTGGCGTTTGTTGCTAAATTTATTTTTTACATCTCTAGAAGTCTTAAATTTTGTTAATAATTTCCTTACTGTGACAAAGTGAAGATTTTTCTCTAGGTGTCGGTTATTAGAAATTTCTGCAGCTTCACGATAAGTTTTATAATTATCACCCACAATTAACACAATTTCAATTTTATCTTCAGTATTTTGTTGCTGGCATTTCTACCAAATTTTATAATACTTTCTACCTAATTTCGTTAAATACAACTGATGTTTTGAATGTCACTGTCAAACATTTTACTGTCTGACATTTCTTGTCAGAGCATCCTAGATTACATGTACAATAATTACAGTAAAATTATCGTTGTTACTGTAGAGATGTTTCGAGAAATTAAAAAAAAATACAATGAATTAATGCAACTGCATATTTGAACGTGATTTTTGATTCTGAACAACTTTTCACAATAACAATTTACGACATTGTGAAATATAAAGTTACTTTACTCTTGAGTAAAATTCATATTTTTACATACCTCTATAAGATTGATAGAATTTGATATCTGATGGTTGCATCTTGGCTTTCAGACCCTGCAGAACTCTTTATGATGAATAACTTTTTTTCGTAAAATTAATAATAAAAAAGTTTCCCATATGTAGCCAACTTAAGCAGACTCACTGTATATATATATATATATATATATATATATATATATATATATATATATATAATATATATATTATAGATATATATATTATAGATATATATATTATATATATGCTGACTAGTTAGGTGTAAGGCTTGAATATTGGGGTGTGCAGCAAAAGAAAAAGTGTACTCTTCAAAGTGTGTCCAAGCTTTCGGAATGTTTTATTTCCATCTTCAGGGATTCTACAATGAAGGAATTTACAATAAGTGTGTCCTTCGGACCTTGAGGTAATAATAAACTTACAGCTTTGTTGAGATTAGTTTCTATGTTGTTTATGAATGTTCTTCATGTAAAGTACGGTGAAATATAAGTTCTGAATTTGAAGTTGGAAACACATTATAAATGTGTTAAAAGTAGTTGACAACAAAAAAGAAATATCATTATTTCAAAAGCAGTCAGGAAAATGCCACACATCACAATTGAAGAACTCATGGACACAATGAAGAGACAAAACAAAGCACCTGGACCTGACGAAATCGACGCAGTTCTGCTCAGGAATCTTTGGTTCAATTTATTTACCTTATAAATGCCATTTATGGGTATCAGTACTACCCTGAAACATCAATAGCAGAAATAATTCCTATAGTAAAACAAGGGAAGGATAAAACCATTTTTTTTTTGGGTATTGTCGCCAAGGTTATCAATAAGATCATTCTTAAGCGTTTTGCAAGGCTCGAGGATAAGATGAAAATCATTCCGGAGAAGCAGTTCGGATTCAGGAGCGAAGTAGTCCAAATTGTTCACGAAGTGAAGAAGTCTTTTAATCGAGGCCAAAATATGGTCATGGACCTGTTGGACATGAAGAAAGCATTCGATACGGTATGGACCGAAGGATTCAACACGAAAATGGTGGAGGCACGTATGCCTTTATACATGGTGAAAATACTAGATTCATATCTCCATCAGCGGGGTTTTAGAGTAAAAACTCTTTAACAAAAAATTAAACCGACGGAAAAATGAACTGAAAAGCAAAAAATAAAATAAACCTTCTTAGTTTCAATAATAATTGAGCTCCTGAGCTGATGTGAGTAACTAATTTTGAGTCGGCGCCAAACAAAAAATTATCGAGGATCATTATAATACGTTGAAGAAGTAATCAAAACGCTGCCGTGCATCACGCTGCCATCATTTTACGCTTTACCTAATTCAATTGCTAGTTTGTTTGGTGCCGACTCAGAATAAGTTACTTACATTCGTTCAGGAGCTTAGTTATTAAGACTAAGAAGGTTTATTTTATTTTTTGCTTTTCAGTTGATTTTTTCGTCGGTTTAATTTTTTGTCAAAAAGTTTTTATTTTTCAATTTTTTGTGGCTAAACTAGCGTTGACGAGTCGGAGTCTGTGAGATACCTGGGGTACTACTGGACAGGCGACTCAATTTTTATAAACACATCAATCTGGCAATTCAGAAGACGTCAGCCGCCATCAAGCGGATGTACCCTCTGATTGCCAGAAACTCAAACCTTGCCATAGAAAACACAATTTCAATATACAGTGCATTCCATTCAAAACGAGCCACCCTGAATAACTTTTGGTACAATGATTTTCAGGAAAAATAGAAAAACACATCAACAATAGTATACAGGGGGACACATTTTGACATATTCACATTTGATGTTACTTCCACTATCGCACCCCCAGAGCATATCACCTTTTTTTTAAAATGAATCACCCTATATTGTTTCGCAATATCAGATGCTCCATGATGAGCAGATTTCAACAAAGTTTAAAACATATGGTCTGACGCATATGGTTCAGGAGTTACAAATTATTTGGTTGAAAACGAGCCACCCTGAATAACTTTCGAACCAATGATTTGCAGTAAAAATAAAAAAACAAGTCAACAATTTATACAGTAGGCTACATTTTGAAATATTCGTTCTAGAGACAAATGAAGCAATAAATCAGAAAAAGATATTT
The DNA here is from genome assembly GCA_018342105.1 of Gonioctena quinquepunctata. Lineage (NCBI taxonomy): Eukaryota > Metazoa > Arthropoda > Insecta > Coleoptera > Chrysomelidae > Gonioctena > Gonioctena quinquepunctata. Next base: position 14,728 of record JAFIRS010008011.1, on the reverse strand, counting down.
TGCATTAAATTCTTGAATCAAAATCTGATGACTTGACAATGAGAAGAAAAAAAATTTCCATAGTAAATGTTCAAAAACGTTTCCACCAACTTCCATACAATGGTACAAACGAGCTTCCATTGCCGCCCTCACATGGTTGAGAATCTCGGGAGTTATTTCTCTGCAATGCCTAATGATATTCTCTCTCAAATCTTCTAATGTTGTTGATTCTATCTCATACACTTTAGACTTCAAATGACCTCATAGAAAGAAATCTTCAGGAGTGAGATCCGGAGACCTTGGTGGCCATTCTGTAGGACCCCTTCTGCCAATCCAGCGACCAGGAAAATGATCTATAAAAATTGTCGCAATGGAGCTGCATAATGAGGAGGTGCACCATCCTGCTGAAAAACTATTCCTTGTTCGAATAAATTCATATCCTCCTCAATTGCCCTATTGATGCACGGTATTATTCGATTCTCCAACATATCCAAATATTTATCACCAGTCAAATTACCATCGATAAGAAAAGTTCCTATGATGTGGTCACCTAAAATTCCTGCCCAAACTTCAGTTTTTGAGGTCGTTCGGTATGAACTTGACGGTATAAATGAGGATTCGTATCACTCCAATATCGACAATTTTGCCGATTCACCTCTCCATTCAAACTAAACGTACTTTCATCCGAAAAACAAATTTTATTCAAGAAATTCTGATGCAAGTTGATCCGTTCAGTGAGACTTTCACAAAACTCGATACGTCTATCGAAATCATCTTCGTTCAATTCATGAACTAGTCTAATCTTATATGGATGAAATTTGTACTTATGAAGGATCCTGAAAACATTTGTACGACTGATTCCTGATTCTCGAAATAACTCAGTAAGAGATTGCGTATTTTCCATTAGTCCAACGTGCCCTAAAACTGCAATAGAAATAGCTTCATCGTTGACAACTCCTGAACGGTTATGCTTTTTATTGCTAACAGATCCAGTTTCCATAAATTTGTTCAATAATTCCGAAACGTATTTGTGTCGTACATTCCTTCCTGGATGATTATCATTGACCATACGGGCAGCAGCTCTAGCACAATTTCCATTCTGGTAGTACAAACCCACTATTTCAATCCGTTCTCGAAGCGTATAAACCATTGCTTCTCAAGAATTCACAAAAACAGAAACACCAATTGTAACTTCACCTGGTAGGTAATCGTTATTGTAGAATGAGACAAATACAAAATGAAGAGAATATCGAATTCAAACTTAACTAGGCAAAATAAGACTTTTTTGAAGTATACTTCAAAAAAACACCTATGAAACCTAGGTACAGAAGTTCATTCAGGGTGGCTTGTTTTCAACTCAAATAATTTGTAGCTCCCGAACCATATGCGTCAGACCATAATTTTATACTTTGTTGAAATCTGCTCATCATGGAGCATCTGATAATGCGAAACAATATAGGGTGATCCATTTAAAAAAAAATGGTGACATGCTCTGGGGGTGCGATAGTGGAAGTAACATCAAATGTGAATAATTCAAAATGTGTCCCCCTGTATATTATTGTTGACGTGTTTTTTCATTTTTCCTGAAAATCATTGTACCAAAAATTATTCAGAGTGGCTCGTTTTGAATGGAGTGCACTGTATGAGCAAATTATTAGACTAGCTATAATGGAAGCGTGCCCAGTGCTCTGCAGCTAGGACAACTTTGTTGAAACTGGACACTCCATATCATCACAAACAGTGATCGATACATCCGGTTGCACTCCGAGAAATTACCAACCTTCCAAGCATTTTCGAATACATAAATCAAGTATCTTACAAGTACAAATACATCTTACCTGAAAGCCTGCTGACTAGAGACATCACCGGCATCAGAGAACATCATAATCTACCCAGCAAGCATGTAGAGTTTATTTATCAAGCTCTGGATTCATTCCAAGAAAGATTTATTGAGCCACTGTAATGTAGTCTTGAGGAAATAGGATTTTAGATCCTATCATACCAATTTTTCAGAACCAATTCTTTTTTCTGGTACATACAAAACGTTATAACCCACGAAAATCTCTTTTTATTCAAACCCAACTATCTGAATTTTATTTTGATTTCAAACACACACATAGACGTAAGAAGGAGGTATGTAACTGTTTCTCTCAAGTATCAGCGGGAATCGACTAACTATGCGGGTATACCTGTCAACACCAGCGGCGATGCCCCCCAATGTTTTCGTCTGCGAGTTCGTGAGGGAGTCTTAGCAGGCATATCCTCGTTAGGGCTAGTATTCCTACCTTCTCCCACGCCCCATTAAATTCTGCCTATCCCTCGCGGAACTTCTGGGTGGAGATTCCTGTATATATGTACATATTTGATATTTTGTATAGTTATTTGAAACCTTCGTAGAGTACTAGCAATGTACATTATATGCAATGAATCCATTTTGCTTTTGCATCCGTCTCATGAGCATAAGTCCGAAATAACACAAAAATGCAATAATTTCTGAAGCTGTAAGTCGAACATTATCTTGTTTCAAATTGTGCATATTCAACGGCATAGGTTTTGACTTCTGGTCAGAACCAAAATTAAATGTAAATTTGAAACGTCCAACGAAAATAGTGATAACGTACCTGACAATAAAAAATGATAGAATGTATTTGGCACAACCCTCTAACAAATCATGCATCATATCGACTGCTACTTGATCAAAGAGACTGAAACCTTGTATAATCAACCACACACATTTTTGAAGTAAAACTTCTTCACGCACGCTTGACTTGGGGAGTAAGCTGGTGAATGCGTGACGAGAGCGTTACGAAAAGTGTGATCGGGCGAGGCGAACGGTCACGACAAAGGTGAGTGCGTATCTCGTACTAGTTGCTGGCGTCGTAGCGTCATATGCAGCGTTACTTTTTCCTTGTCTTTTTCCTCCCTCTACTAATACGCGGCATTCTACTCTCGACATTGGAACGCATTTGATTCTCTGTCCTTTTCTTGTCTCTCTCTTCCTCCTTGTTACTCTTTCGTTTAGTTTAAAGTTAATAACTACAAAAAGTTTTATTTATCCTTAATAATTGGATTTTATTTAAATTTAAATGTAAGTATTTCGGCCTCGCGTTTCTACAATTTACTTCAACAAATTTTTGAAATAGGATAACATAAAATTTAACTAATACGTAAATAATAAAATACCTATTAATTGTAGGGGTTCACCATCACAAATAATTGGTGACATCGTGATTGAACATGACAATAATCAAAAGGAAGTTGATGATGGAAATCCCACTATAGATCATGTACAAAAACCGAGACAAATTATTGGAGTTAGGTAAATTAATTTTTATTTTATTTTTATAATATTTCATGGCTCTAACAATAATTTACAAAATTTACCAAACTAAAATGATGAAATTATAGGTTATTAGAAAATTAATTCATGTATATGTATATACATGTATATATCATACATATATACATATATAAACATATACAGGGTGGCCCACCACATTCGCCTCGGTATTTCTACGAGAAATGAAGAGAGTTAGGGAAAAACTTTTAGCACAGTTATATGTGGGTTCATGAGGAGCATATTCTAAAATCATTTTGAAATATATAGGGTGATCCCCAAAAAAATTACATATCAAAGTTATATTTTTTCTTATGGAACACCCTATATTTTTTAATATTTTTAGATACTATGGACAAAATAAAGGTGAGTTACTATTATATTTCCCATACTTAAAACTGACTGTTTCTGAGAAATTTTGAGAAATTTAAAAATACAGACCATAACTTGAAAATTGTTTTTACCCTGTAACGTGTAACGAGCTGCTCGTGATCAAATGTACTGCTCAGCTCAAAGGTTAAAGTTAACTACTACATGAAATTTTTAATGCAATATTATACAGAGTGGCGAAAAAAATTGACTCAAAATTTGGACACACATTTAATTAAATAACTTCTTAAAGTTGAATGGAACACCCCGTATTTAGTGGCGTAATTTGACGCAGAATAAGATTCCCTTCAAAACTATATCAGGGTTCCCTATACCTATCTCTTCTGCTTTTTACACAAAGGCGTTTTTATATTTTACTTATGAGTAATTTTTTTATCTTAAAAATGAAAAGCATTTTTGCAGTCATTTTATCGAAAAATTAAGAATCTTGAAAGGTTTATTATTTTAATGAATGCTCAAAATGGTGTCCATTATTCTCGATGCATAGGCGAACTCTTTCTTGAAATGAGTGCTGAACTCTGGATAACATATTTTGCGGTATGGAACGAAACGCATTTCTTATTCGTACTTTCATATCCTGAGGTGTCGTTGGCGGTGTATCGTGAACAATACTTTTGATATATCCCTATAAAAAATAGTCGGGACTTGTAAATGTTTGTTTTTATTGACCCCATATTGTAATTATGGTATTTATTTCAATATGAATTCTAATTTGCTAAGAAACAAGCGAATTTAACATATTTCGCCTCAATAATTAAGACACGTGCATCTTCTTATTTTGAAGAATGCTTTAATATTTCAGAAAAGGCAATAAATTTGAGTTTTTACATTTGCCTGCATTTTACTTTAGATACACCGTATTTTCAAAAATTTAAACTTCTGCTTCTAGCGAATCTACGTATTCCTTAATAAAAAGGTTTTTAAAACGCTTTTTGAGCTTTTCATTACAATACAGTGTGTTTTTAAATTTGATTTAAAAAGCAGAAGAGATAGGTATAGGGAACCCTAATATAGTTTTGAAGGGAATCTAATTCTGCGTCAAATTACGCCACTAACTTCCATTCAACTTTAAGAAGTTATTTAATTAAATGTGTGTCCAAATTTTGAGGCAGTTTTTTTCGCCACTCTGTATAATATTGCATTAAAAATTTCATGTAGTACTTAACTTCAACCTTTGAGCTGAGCTAAGCTAAGTACATTTAATCACGAGCAGCTCGTTACACGTTACAGGGTGAAAACAATTTTCAAATTATGGTCTGTATTTTAAAATTTCTCAAAATTTCTCAGAAACGGTCAGTTTTAAGTATGGGAAATATAATACTAACTCACCTTTATTTTGTTTATAGTATCTAAAAATTAAAAAAATATAGGGTGTTCCATAAGAAAAAATATAACTTTGGTATGTAATTTTTTTGGGGATCACCCTATATATTTCAAAATAATTTTGGAATATGCTCCTCATGGACTCACATATAACTGTGCTAAAAGTTTTTCCCTAACTCTCTTCATTTCTCGTAGAAATACCGAGGCGAATGTGGTGGGCCACCCTGTATATATATACTCGATATTTGTTTGCGTTGAACGCATGCGGAGTACGACTATTGATATCGTGGGTAGGCCTATCTGACAAATTTGTTGGTGACCTGTTAATGTGCACGAAATCTCGTGATATTAAAATTCCTATATGTATATATATATATATATATATATATATATATATATATATATATATATATATATATATATATATATATATATATATATATCATATATATACATAGATATAGATGGAGCTAGAGAAGTTTTACTTCAGTCGTGTGGTCTAAAGCACACTCGTTTTTTCTTTTATACCAGGTTCGAACCTCATAATTTTTTTTTCTATTCCATTCAAAACGCAGCGTCAGTAAAAAGAGTCTGAAGTAGTGCTGACGCATGACGTCGTATGGTGTCGGAAGCTTCGGCGTATGACGTCGACAGCGTCGGTGTCAACGGCGAAGTAGAGTCGACGCATTGGTGCGGCCGCTCTTCAGACAGCTTGGTTTGGCTGGATTTTTTATGCTGATGACGTTAGAAACTATTTAATGGACAGCATGAAAATGTATCTGTTTCTGATATGTAGAGTATTTTCTTGGTGCGAGTACCGCACCCAGAAGCTTTGTCGATTTAGGGGACCGTAATTGTCAGGTATATAAAGTCAAGCTTAGAAACTGGATAATTCTTACCCGAATTGGATTCATTCATACATTGGCATATATGATAGAGGAAACAATATTCCTTAACCTCTCCAAAATTATTCTGATTCAGAAATCAACCCTGAAAAGGCGTTACTTCAACAAGAATTGAAGACCTATATACCAGAAATCTACATGCAGTTGTCTGCCTACGATGAAAAAACATTCATAAAATTCAGTTTCTTTATAAATTCGACCTGATATTCAAAAAACATCTGGATTGATAATAATTGAAAAATTTTGCATTTCTCATTCATCATTTGTTGAAATAGGCATAATACTACTGGATTTTTCATGCTTATGACATTATAAACTACTTCCTCAACAAAATGCTCTCGTTTCATTGAAATATTGCAAAATTATTCATTTATATCATTCGTTATTTCTTTAGTTTTCTCCATAATCTTGAAAAATATAATTTCTCACTGCTCCTAATTCCCCACTCCTCCTAATCATTCATTCCACTGGAAGTTTTGTCATTTCAATATATGAAACACTATTCAAGACAAATGACTCAACATATAGTTTTCTACGAATTGAACTGGCAAACAAAAGAGAACTCGAGTTCGGTACTCACATGATAAATTCAGAATTGTGTGAATGCCTCATTATTATCGAATATGGAGAGTCGAAGCTTTGATCCTCCTAGGATATGAAACCATAACATTTCGTAATCGAAATTCAATAATAAATGAATTTATTCCATTCGGTTGAAGTGCATGGATATAAAATATTTATTTGGATCATTTCGTATGTGTGATTTGACTGCCTTTTAGAATATAGATGGATATAGATCAATTAAAACTCGTTTTAGGCAAAGCTATCTCTGTAAACATAACCACAAAAACTTGCTAGAACTTTTTTCTCCTCAGTTTGCTATATTGACGATTTCAATTAATTCATATATTTTTTTCAAGTTATACTTCTTTGGGCGCGATCAGGATAGAATTCCAAGGTCGAGTTTGAGTGCAACATTTTCATGTAACGTTCCAAAGGAAACGCTCTTATGCAACGGTTTCATGTAAAGTTTAACGAATCGCTTCGGTGCAACGTTTTCATGTAATGTTACAAACGAAACACTTCTGAGTGCAAAAAGGAGTATAATTTTCAAAACTAAACGCTTCTGTGCAACATTCTCATGTAACGTTATGAACAAAACGCTTCGAGTGCAACGTTTTCATGTTTCGTTTCAAACGAAATACTTACTGACGCAAAAGAGGAGCAGTGAAACTTATGTGGTTCCGATGACTGTCGAATTTTATTGCAACGTTTTATTGTATTGCTTCAAACAAAACGCTTCTGACGCATAATAGGTACATGGCCAGAGACAATATATATATATATATATATATATATATATATATATATATATATAGAATAGTTAGGAATTTGTGGAATTGCAGGCAAAATTTTTAATTCAGAAAAAAAAACATCTTCGAGCAGGATTCGAACCCACAACCTTAAGATTACCAGTCTTATGATCTACCAACTGAGCTCTCGAAGACCCTGGTTTCGACATGTAAAATCTACTTTTGTTGTCAATGGTCATGAAGAACAGATTTTACATATCGCCGACGTCGCCGAATTTGCCGACTTCAGTCGATGTTCAGGCCACTGAAAACGAGATTATTTCGCCAAATCTAATTAGGAGAGTGATAATTTTCAATGTTAAATGTAAGGAATTTGTGGCTTTGCAGAAAAATTTCATTACAGAAAAAAAATCTTCGAACAAGATTCAACCCATGATCTTAAGGTACCAGTCTTATGCTCTACCAACTGAGCTATCGAAGACCCTGGACTCGACAACTGCAATTCACGATACCGTTTTTCCCTGAATTCAATGTTAGTTGTTGAAACATGGAAAGTGAAAATATGAATTGTGAAATATACGTGTGTTGTCAATGGTCATCAAGAGCAGATTCCACCTATCGCCGAATTCGCCGAATTTGCCGGCTTCAGTCCTTGTTCAGGCAGCTCTGATCTCCGGCCACTGAAAACGATATTAGTTTGCCAAATCTAATGAAAAAAGGGATAACTTTTAATGTCTGTTAATATGTAGAATATAGTAAGGAATTTGTGGCATTGCCGATAAATTTTTAAATTCCAGAAAAAATCATCTTCGAGAAGGATTTGAACCAACGATTGCCAGTCTTATGCTCTACCAACTGAGCTATCGAAGACCCTGTATTCGACATCTGCATTTCGCGATACCGTTTTTTCCCAGAATTTAATGTTAGTTGTTGAAACATGGAAAGTGAAAATATGAAATTTAAAATCTACCTGTGTTGTCAATGGTCATCAAGAACAGATTTCACCTATCGCCGACGTCGCCGAATTTGCCGGCTTCAGTCGATGTTCAGGCGGCTCTGGAAACGAGATTGTTTTGCTAAATCTGATTACAAGAGCGATAATTTTTAAATGTCTGTGAATAAGTGGGAAATAGTAAGGAATTTGTGGCATTGAAAACAAATTTTCCAATTCCAGAAAAAAATCATCTTCTAGCCCAAGACCTTAAGATTACCAGTCTTATGCTCTGCCAACGGAGCTATCGAAGACCCTGGATTCGACATCTGCATTTCCCGATACCGTTTTTTCCCAGAATTTAATGTTGAAACAAGGAAAGTGAAAATATGAAATGAAAAATCTACGTGTGTTGTCAATGGTCATAAAGAACAGATTTTCCCTATATATATATATATATATATATATATATATATATATATATATATATATATATATATATATATATATATATATATATATATGAAGAAATTCAATGGACATACCCTCAAAGAGAATCGTTAAACGTAGACACGTGTTTCGGGCTCTCGGCCCTCATCAGTACGGTGAGGAAGTGCAAGGATGAACAACACTTGGTAGAAAACGACAAATCAACGGTGTCAACAAACAGAAGCCAGCCGCACATTTGTGCTTGTTGAGAAGACTTTCACGTGGTCTGGAAGGCGGCCGCGATATAACTGAAGAATCAGACCTAAATCCAAGCTCTGAGCGGCATGGCGACAGATGTATGGCACCGGACTCTCAAAAGAAACAGGGCGAAATCTCGGAGTAATCAGTCTTAGCCCAGTTTTGAAGGCACCACAGGGCTGGACCAACTCCTTCCTCCTCACTCACTCATTGGAAACAAATCACCACTGACCTAAATATCGATAGGGAATGAGACAACTCTTGGCCAACTCGGTTTCTTCCAGGGCACTGGAGAGGATATTATTCCGAGCGTTCTACAAGATCGGAAGAGGACTCGTCAGGGTGCTGAACGAAGGATAGGGCCCGTCCTGATGAACGTCCAGCACAGTTAGGTAGTACTTGCAGTTGCTAGGAGCGACCTTGAAGTGGCCCCTAATCGGAAACCATGGATATGACATGGTGAAATAGATGTGTACAGTGCCAAACCCCAATAAAACGCCTATGGCAAACATATATCCTCTTAGCGGTATGTCGATCCCCAGTCCGACCCATCTCGAACGAACTCTCCCGAGGGTTTTTGACAATAGCGTGTCGAGTGTGACAGAACTCTCTCTCTTTGGATCTTCTTTCACATTGATTGTCAAGTGTAGCCTAATAGGCTCTTACTCTTCCAACGGGAATAAGTGGGCACACGCCTATTCACGATTTGTTTGAATTTTGGAAGACGTCAATTTGGTAAATTGACGTTTCGGCAGTTTTTCTCCAAAAAAGTGACCGAGATGTGGTTCGAATTTAAAATGAATGTTTTGATGCGAGAGAGTTACAAGCATTAAACTTGGCCTATAGAAGTAGGTAGCCCATTACTCAAGTGAGGGCCTGGGACGCTCAAAACGGGTGGGGTAATCTATAGCATAATCAGTGGCTTCCCTTATGAGAGGATTCTCATGCGACTCCGCATAATCGAATACCTTCCGGTTTCGTTCCTTAATATGCTCCTTGATGGGGAGCAGATTGAGATCTTCGAGTATCCGAACGTTCCGCACGTACCACGGAGCGTTCGTTATCATACGCAGAACTTCCATTTGCCCCCGTTCCAGGATGCGAATGTTAGTTCTGCATGATTGGCCCCAAGCTGCTGAGGCATACAAAATGGTAGGTTTGAACACCATTTTGTAAATCATAACTTTGTTTTTGAGCGAAAGCTTGCTATTTCTATTGATTAAAGGATACAACTGGGTAATTTTCTTCTTGACTTTGGACTTGACTATTTCAATGTGTAGCTTCCAGGTGAGCCGACGATCTATAGTTACACCAAGATACTTGACTTGCGTCGACCATTGTATCTCCCTTCCTGAGACGCCCCAAAGAAATCGCCTGCGTTTTGTCTGGATTTACCTTCACTTTCCACCTCAAGTACCATTCCTGGAGGTCATTCATTGCATTCTGCAAATGAACAACCCCCATTCGATGGTCCATTGATGTGGCCAGTGAAGCTGTATCATCAGCATACAAGGAGGCCTTTACATTTTCGCTCCTTGGTATGTCACTGGTGAAAAGGCTGTATAGCATAGGTGACAGTATAGCCCCCTGAGGGACACCGGCTTCAATCTCCCTCGTTTCCGAAAGAGATTGTTCCACCTTTATTTGAAATGTCCTCCCAAAGAGAAAAGAGTTGATCCACTTTATTAGGCCCCGAGGTAGTTGGAAATCGATCAGTTTTTGTAATAAGCCTTCGTGCCATACTCTATCGAAAGCCTTGCTTATGTCTAATAAAAGAAGGAGAGCACATTCGCCGTTATTCAAGGCGGAAATCGAATTTTCGACTAGTCTCAGGGCCTGAAGTTCCGTAGAATGCTGTTTGCGGAATCCAAACTGCTCATCTGGTAGGACATTTCTGTCTTCAACATCTTCCTCAAGCCTCTGCAGTACAATTTTTTCAGCCAGTTTGGCTGAACTACAGAGCAGACTGATCGGTCGATGATTTTGCGGGAAAGTCGGATGCCGTCCTTCTTTCGGAATCATCACCACAATGGCATGCATCCACCTTTGCGGGAATCTCCCAAGACGAATTGAATTATTTATTATATTCAAAAGTGATATCACCTGGTTGTCCGGTAATTTTCTAATAATGAAATTAGAAATTCCATCACAACCAGGCGCTTTTTTGGGATTTAATCCCTTTATATACGCCTTGAGTTCTTCCAACGAAGCTGGACGAATGACATCGCAGTCAGGTTCTCTTAACGTTCGACGAACTCGATTTTCCAACAAAATATCATAATCTAGATCATCGTCTGGACCTTCATTCAGCCAAAATTGTCGTTCCATCGTGTCTGCAAAAGCTTGAGCTTTGGACTCAGAGTCATAGCACATTCCGCGCTCACCATGGATCGGAGGGAGGTCGGTCTTTTTAGTTTTCAAATTTTTGAATAGTTTCCAAAGCTGATTGTTATTTTCTAAATTTTCCAAAGTTTGGCTGAATCGTTCGTTCCTAAATTCAACAACAGATTCTCCTACTTCCCTGTTCAGTTGATTTGCCCGGTCTCTGTCTCCAGGAAACAGACTTCTTTGGAATGCCCTTCGGGCTCTATTTCTTTCTCTTATGAGATTTTTAATTCTCATAGGGAATTCATCATAATAATCTGGAGCCTGTTCCCTGAAGGACGAGTCCACTAGTGCATCTTTTATGGTGAGTTCGTAACGTGCTAAGGCCTCATCCAACTCAAGAGGAGAATAAATCCACTCAGGAGCGCAATACGCCGTCTCCAGTAACGAAATGAATTTCTCCCACTCTACTTTTTTACGTAGACGATCTGTATGGGGGGGAGGATCACCTTCCAGCGATATCATCACTGGGTTATGATCCAAGCTCAACTCGGCGAGAGCGCGAATGTCCCATTCCCAGGTGACATTCCTGATCAATGCAATATCAAGTACCTAAGGCCACCGAAGAACGTCGGCTCATCAGGTGCCAGCACCTGGTATTCAAACCTATCACTGTGTTGCCACAATGCTCGACCATTCGTGTTTGATACACGATTCCATTGCACGTGGTTGGCGTTCAGATCTCCCGCTACCATAACAGGTTGATCCGTCTCCATCAAAAGCACATCAAGTGCCTCAGGCTGTATTCGATTATTTGGTGGGTTGTATACACTGATCAATCTTAGAGGACCCCGCCTCGTTTGTAATACAATATCAACAGCTTCCATACCACGAGTATTATCATTAGAAATGCCAAACTGAGCGTGAGAGAGGGTGCGTTTGACCAATATGGCAACACCACCGCCCCGACGCCCGATTCGATCATTTCTATATAGTTTATAATTCGGAATTCTAACGGACTGTCCATTGAGATGGGTTTCCTGTAGAAATGCGATATCAATATTGTTATCTCTAAGAAATTCTTGAAACTCCAATCTGTTTTGGAGAAATCCGTTACAGTTCCAGCTAACTGATTTGATAAAATTCGGAGACTGTGGCTCTCCCATTAGTTTTTAAAACCAATCGAGAACTTTTGAGCAGTCTCAGCGAATTTTGCAAATAACTCTCACATTTGGTCAAGAGCATTCAATATATCATGAGGGTTTGAGGGATTGATTCCAACTGATTGCGAAGTGTTACCTCTCGCAGCTGTGGCATACGAGATCCCCGCCTGTGTTTTTCCCGAATTAGCCTGGAATGATCTAGAATTTTGATTTCTTGCAGTGGGGGTCACCCTCTTTGTCACTCGGGGACACTTAGGACATCCCCGGTAATTCGCAGTGTGATCCCCACTGCAGTCAGCACATGTAGCTTTCTCTTCTCTGGGCTCAGTGCAATCTCGAGAAATATGGTTTTCTCCGCATTTAACACACGCGGGAGTCGCGCAGCAATTCATTTGGCAGTGTACGAATCGCTGACAGCGATGACACTGACCAACTGTGGCTCTGCAGAAACGAAAACATTCAAAATATTGTTGAGTTGGAATATATTTTTTTGTGTTTTGTTTACCAAAACTAGAATCAATGGCAAGGGGATTTTTTCTTTATTCATCTTGTGCATTCGAACCACAGATTCCCGGAGAGAAACCCTTCGCAATCAGGTCGTCTTTAATGTCCTCACAATTTAAAAATTCAGGAACGCCCTGAAAAAAACTCTTAACTTTTTATCATCTGGTAAACTATATGTATGAAATGGAATATTTCCATCCTTAAATATTCTTGAAATTTTGCGATAATCGCCAGGAGTGTCCGGAAAAATTTTTATACCATCAAAAATATTTTTTGCAGGTTTTGATAATTTGATTTGATCTGAAACCAATAGTGAATTAACCTGCACCCACTTACTCTTGTCTCCGACTGTTATTGGTGGCACTTGTTGTTTTCTTGCCTCTTGCAAATGTCTCTGGTCCTCATTATTGTCCATTTGTTCATCATTATTATCAATGATTTTGGATTCTCTGGGTTTTTTATTTGGAATTTGGATTTCTTCATGACTAGGACCTGGCATGCACTGTAAACTTGGATCTGCTCCTAGACTATAATTCTCATCCATCCTCATGTCAGTGTCATCAACATTGGCGATGGATTCTAATTCATTTGACACATCAACATTATATGTTCTACAACTATCTACATCTTGAACTCCAACTGATCTACATGGGCGTTTACGCTGAACAGTTACTGAACTTTGCAATGGATTACCTTTGGTTGGCGGGAGACTCGGAATTGCTCCTTTTTAACTCTTTTTCCGGAAAGCTCATTAATTGTGTTTTGTTGAACTTTTTCCTCGACTTTTGCAATGACGAAATCATTTAGGGCTGGGATTCTTGCGATGTCATCTCCAAGAGATAGGAAAAGAGTGTTCAGAACCTCTAGGAGATCTGCTTTCGGCAGAGAACAGATTCCTGAGAGAACACTCTCTCGCCGCTGGATCCAACTTTCTTCCTGTCGTATCTAATGCATAGGTGTCCGATTTGGAAGAAATTTTCAATATGGGTATTCTTGTTGGGGTGGAATTTCTCCTAGTATAGTACAAGACTTTCTTAGTTGAATATTTCTTGATGAATTCGCTTATTTGAATTAGCACTTTGTGACAGTATGTGATTGACAATTCTTATCACAACTCTCTCTCGTTGACTGTACACACGTCAAATCTCAATTCCACATTTTCTTCTTCCCATAATAAGTTCACAGTCCACTTACAAATGTAGTAGACACTTGAGGAATGGATCGATCAACAAACAAGTGTTTTATTCCACAACGCATCGAGAAGAACTGGGAAGGTAGGATACAAAGAGCCACTTTTATTTAAGAAATGCTTGCGATTACTAAGGACTTTCTTTCTTAGCGCTTTCTAAAAGGGTGGGCATTCAAGTTTTCTCTTGTATATGCATAATATAAGGACGCAAACGTAATGAGTAGATCTTGAGGGTGCCGACTCATGTTTCGGCCAACATAAGTAAGGCAAGACTTTTTTATTTTTATTTTAGTCGCATCAAGCACTGGGGGTTACTAGCGGTGGAACATTACAAATTAGGAAATCGATAATAGAAACTTACAAAACAACAGTAACATACAATATCAGATACGGTTAGAAATACCTATAGTATTGAGGAAGGATATCAGAGAGTTGATGTTACACTTTTCACTTAAAATGTCGCTCAGTGTTTCAGGAATTTGGTGATTTACTCTCTCTTGGTAGTGAAGTGGGCAATCACAGAGGATGTGCTTTATTGTTAATCAAATTTCGCAGGTGGGTTGTGAGGAGCATGTCACGAAGTATTCATGCGTTAACCTAGTGTGTCTAAACTGTAGGCGTGTCAGCATCACTTGATGTCTTCTCTTTTTTGGAGTATACTCTTCTTCACTTCGGATAGCTT
>JAFIRS010008010.1:0-20200 GCA_018342105.1 Gonioctena quinquepunctata | reverse complement strand
ACTAATACGGTTCCGACGCAATCTTTAAATTTGGGCGATAATTTTCCCGTTTTGGGATGAAAAAAGTTTATAAATTTGAGCCAGATATTTCCATCGAGAAATTGAATGTAAAAATTTGCAAGATTGGGCATTTAATATGCGAAAAGGCAACGGAGAAGACTAAAAAAAAGCGGTAGTTAAAACAATTTGGAACCCCAAAACCCCCAAAATGCTACAAAGTAAATATTATAACTAATTCAATATTGTTTTTAAACCCCCTTTCGCCGACGTTCAGTTTAATTCATCACGAGCTGCACGTAATGCAAAAACGTAAAATCCTACAAGCACAACCCGAAAAGAGAAAATCTAGTGCATCACCCTTTTAAGAAATCTGGGGATTTGAAGGGCCCAGATTACATGACGAAAATAAACCCGGAAGGATTTAAAAAGAATTATATCACATTTTGGCGTTTGAATTAGTTTTTGGGCGGAGGAGAAGCAGCTTACTGAAAAACTACTTATTGCGTTTTCCCGAAATTGAAAATAATGGAAAAGAAACTGGGGTATCGAACATAATCCCCATTTTCGAAAACGAGACAAGGCGGCAAAAAATAAATTATTTAAGCAAAAAGGATCACGGGCCCGAAAAATTTTAGGGGGAATATATTTGCCCAATACGTTTATTTAAAAAGTTAATGGAAAAACGAGACACTTTTGGACAGAGTATTTCTTACACCAAATCCTTTTTGGAAGAAGAAAAATTCTAAAGGTTGGTATAAGAATGTGCCGATTGGATTGATTTGTTGAAAATATGAACAGGATGTTCATAGAATCAGATGTGGAATCATCTGCGACTGAAAGATAAACTTTAGTCACTATCTTCGATCGTCAAGATAACCTCTTGTGGGGTATTGATGTTGAAAAGGGCAACATTCTCAATTGGATATTGATAAAAAGATTTTTCTGTGAATTGAAAAATCCACGATAAAAATGAAGTTATTTTTTGTGATGTCTGACAGAAAAAACTACCCCGGCTAAAGCCACGCTGGACATTGAACTAAATCTGATAGATATTCTGAAAAACCCCTAACTCAAAAGAGAAAATCTAAAATTGAAAATTTGCATTTTCATTCAGATATTTATTTAATTTTCCATTCCAGTCTTAATTAAGAACTCATGAAGATGAATGAGGCAAAGAATGTTTTCCAAAAAAGAGTACTCACCAGAAATCATTCGTAACATTACGCAAGAGATACATCGCATTCACTAGGTCTTCAATACATTTTTGTCGACGAAAATCTATTTCACGCTTCCACGATCATCAGGAAGACCGGAAGAAATGGGAAACACATTTTCAAGAAGCAATCTCACTTTGCAAAGATGGAAAAAGTTAGAATCATTTCTTTTGGAGAGACCCTTTGAAATTAGTGTTTTCTGACATTAACACCTGTCATGGGGTATGATAGATTGATTTGTTGAAAATATGAACAGGATGTTCATAGAATCAGATGAGGAATCATCTGCGACTGAAAGATAAACTTTAGTCACTATCGTGGATTTTTCAATTCACAGAAAAATATTTTTATCAATATCTAATTGAGAATGTTTCCCTTTTCAGCGTGCCGATTGGAATTAATGAAATTTCCAAATGGACTAAATGCTCAGCACAACGTATTGGTATAGATGTCAAACGTGTCAAAATTACAAATTACTCAAATCGAGCGGCAGCAGTTAGCGAATTAAGTAAAAGCGGAATTGAAGAACAAGCTCTAATAAAAATAACAGGACACAGCAATTCATCATCAATAAAACCATACGTACAAGTTGACAAAGAGTATCATTCGAGCATTATTCAATCAATTCGTTTGGAAAAAGAAAAAACTTCAACATCTACTATAGAAACGTTTAGCTATGGCACCGGCAGCTACATCACTGTTCCTAGTATGAATTTCAATAACTGCCTTTTTAATAATTGTACATTCAAATAAAAATGTGTTTATTTTTCATGTTTCATAAATAAAGTTTGCATTGATATGTTTCTAAATTTCTCATTCATTAAATTGTCCTGCCGAATTACACTCGATGTTTGTATTGATATCGGGGGTAAATTTGTCTTGTTCAAATTCTAAACTGTTTCCTTTAGCAATTTGACTCGGAAAAACTGTCAACCTAAAAACGCTCCACCTTCGGTGTCGCGTTTTTAATAGTTGACAGTTTTTCTCGTCTGATTGCTAGGCAACAGTTTCTCATTATACAACCCAAATTTTCCCGATAAAATACAAACCTCTCGTGCAATTATAAGTGAAAATGCATAGCTACTTTACATGTACCTAAACTAAATAAGTCCACTCATTCACATTAATTATTAAATTAGCATTCTTATTAATTATAGAAATTTTGAGACCTTCCTAAAGGTGTGTTTACTCGTAGTAACGTGTCGGGTCAAATTTAGTAATTTGCACTTCTTGAACAGATAACTGACATTGTTTACAGAACATGAAACTATTGCTGGATATCATATGAATATATGTATGAAAAATATGTTTTAAATTACAATAGAGGAGGCTCTCTAGTTGATACAGAACGTTGTCGTAATTTTTAATGACAGTATTATTCACTAAAAATTTCCTGGACATTGGAAACTTATCACGAAAAAGCCGCCCTACCGAAAAAAAATCATCGCCCAGTAGTATTTTTACTTTTTCCCCGAAGTATTGCCCAGTATTCGAGGGATACCCCGTATATCAGAAATATTTCTCGCAAAGTATGTGAGCAATATCTCAATTTGAGAGAATACATTAAGAAATAGAGTTATAGTTCATCCATTATCAATTGCAGAAGTTTCCTTCCAGTCTTGCGGCGGACTCCTTTGAGCAGCAGACGTTAAAATAAAAAAATATGCCATAAACGGGGAAGTATATATTAGTAGGCAATCGGATCGTCATAATTTCATTTTCCCATGGCCAAAAAAAAGCCA
The DNA here is from genome assembly GCA_018342105.1 of Gonioctena quinquepunctata. Classification (NCBI taxonomy): domain Eukaryota; kingdom Metazoa; phylum Arthropoda; class Insecta; order Coleoptera; family Chrysomelidae; genus Gonioctena; species Gonioctena quinquepunctata. Next base: position 17,244 of record JAFIRS010008010.1, on the reverse strand, counting down.
TATTTTCCATCAAAACACAAGCCAGCTATAGAATATTTTAGAACTTATTTCAGTCCCAGACCAAAGACGCTACTGGCTTTCATTTACTCAGACATCCTGAAACTGGCGATTCATTAGTCTAGACACACCTACAAGCATTATCATTGGCTTGGGGTCACTCAAACAGCTGTCACTCAAATCCACGTTGACTATCGGCTCTTTTGATCTTCGGTTCGCCGACGGAGATTGTTTACGAGTAGTACACATTATTTTTCGTTCTGTTTCTTCGCCTATACGCTCGTGTTAGCGAAGTGAGTTTTTTATTTGCTCCCTATAGAAACAGCTTCTGCAATTGAAAATGGTTAAACTATACTGAAATGTAATCAAACTTTCACACACTCATCATCTCTTTTATTTTTGAAGGAGGCCCTGGGAGCCGAAGGAATTTCGCTGCAGTTCAGGCACATTTGCAGTCATCTGCTGTGGTGCTGCGCTTCTCCAAATAATCCCAAAGTCTATGGAAAAGAAGACTTGGACACTGATACAGCATATCAAGACCTCCTCCATCAAGTTATAATAGTCACCGGATATTTTGCTATCGAAAACAACGAAAACCAAGTGAGTAATTAATCGAATAATTATGTATACAAACACTTCTTTTAACTTGTTGTAGTTGCAATGTTATAACAAAGCATATTAGTTGAAAATACAAAAAAAATTCCCTGATAGTAGAGAGAATGTTGCTTACTCTGCTCTAAATTATTATTATCAAATTTTATTTCATCCCAAGAAACATAAGCTGTTTATGCAAGGAAATATGTTTCATTAACCATACGCAACTATGAGAAATAAATAAAAGTAAATTGTCAAATCTGATAAGAATTCTAAAAATATAATCAATACCGTTTAAGACTCATTTTGAACATTGATATCTGATGTTGATGTCTTTATTGCCCAAATAGATCAGTAAATTATTATAAATTATCATACCATTATGTGTTGTTCGAATTTCAGATCTTGCTGAGGAATTCTTATTCAAAATAAAAGCAAACCAAAGATATTTATAACTCGTTTGAGTGTCGTGTGTTGCGTGTTTAAAACTTTAGTTGAGATAATTATGAACAATCAGTTTTTTCCTGTATATTCTTGTCTCTGTGCCTCTGCAAAAATGTCAATTCAATTCTTATATATATATATTATATATAGATATATATATATATATATATATATATGTATATATATATAGTTAGTTGTTTATTTTCTTGAACCACTGTATATGTTTTTTTGTTTTTCTTTTCTTGGACATAAGGTTCATTTAGAAAGCAGAGGTTGTTATTTCATTGCTTTTGAAAAGCAATCAAAACATTTGAGATATGTGGTAGTATTTCACACATTTAGTAAATCTGTGTATGCCCGTATTGTAAATAGTTTCATTAATTGTATTTTAACATGATGGTTGTGCTGATGTCTGACCCATTGAGAAAGGCCAAAACCCTGGCTGAAACGTCTGGAATTAATTAATAAATAACATGAAATAACAACCTCTGCTTTTCAAATGAACCTTATGTCCAAGAAAGGAAAAACAATATATATATATATATATATATATATATATATATATATATAACAAAAGCCAAACATGTGAAGTGTAATATTAGAAAAACGGACTTTGGTCTCTTCACAAAATTCAATATAAATTGAAACAAGTGGTAGTCTACACGCAGAAAACAACTACTTTCGTGGCAAATACCACGCAGAACATTGAATGATATATGCCTGAAAATCTATGCAAACTTCCATTATCAATGAAAATTTATTGCAAATGTTTCTTTCTGATAAACTTGATTTAATTAAATTGTGTCAGGTTTGCCTACAATCCTATACGGATTTTTAGGGGACCTACACAATTTAAACATAATCAAGTTTATCAAAAAGAAACCGTATACGGATTGTTAAGAAGTGTTCCGTAATTGTTGCGGAGTAATTGCAGCACACGCTTGCTGAATTCTTAAGCACAGTTCAGCTCGATTCCTTGGACGTGATTTGTAGACATTTTGGGTGAGATAGCCGATTAGGAAAAAATCGAGTGAAGTTAGGTCAGGCGATCTAGGTGACTGTTAATGTACTCCCCCGTCCTATCCAACGATTATGGTAATTTTGATTCAGCCAACTCTTCACAATGCCTGCATTATGTACAGAAAGAACAACCATCTAACTGAAATATGAATTTCATGTTTCTGCAAGGGGAAGTTCATCGATTAAGTCCGAAAATTCATTCCTTAAGAATTGTAGGAAAGAACCCCACACGAAAACATATGTGTAATTGGCTCTGGGTCGAATTGGCTGAAATTTTATTATGTTATAGTAGGATGAGTCATTAGAAAAAAGTGACTGTTTAAATGATTTTGTATGTTTAGTTTCTGAGATATAAGCGGCCAAAATTCGTAAAAACGTCGATTGGGGTGGGATTGACAAAAAATTTATTTTTTTTAGTTGAAATGAGGACAAAGTAAGGATGAAAATGTATTGATCGAAACTCATAAACATGTTCAATTATAATCTTATTGATGATAGTACATTAGGGTGTATACCAGGCATAGTCAAAAAAATCGTTTCTCCGGATTTTTTTTCCAGCACTATTTCACAACCAACAAGTTATATTTTGTTAAGATATCATAGTTTCAGTCTATTGTAGGCGGAAAAACGTGTCTTGTTTCTTGATGACTCTCTCTGTTTGAAATATATATATTTTTTTAATTTTCGAGTATACCCCCAATTGTTCAATATTACCTTTCAGATACCCTTTATCTGAAAGTTACATTTCCTTTCATTTAGATAAAGGGTGCGTTACATTTTCTTTAGGTCATTTACAATGTTTTTGTTGAATATCTAGAAAACTGTTCCGTTAATTTGGACCATATTTTACTCATAATATTTTGAAATGTTGACTTTCATATCATATCATTTTATCAACTTTGTATGTTGCGTTTCTAAGATATGCATTTTTTTTTTCTAACATTCAATTCTATTATAAAACTTTTCGAAATCAATTATTTGATACTATAAATAACACAAACCACATTCAACAACAATTTGGAACTTAACAGTATAGACTCAAAAAAAAATATTGAATTATAAATAACGACTCCTAACATAAAAAGTCAATTAATATTATGGAAATTATAATATAACAAATCGAAATTGAAACTAATTAGTTATAAACAACATAATCAACAATTTACATAATGGCACTCTCAAAAAACAAACAATAACCAAAACCCAAATTCAAATAAAATTATTAATATTGTTATTGATTGGTCTATTTGCGCAATCTAAAACATTTCTCAATAGTTTATGGCTAGGGTACTTGTTTCTATTTGAAATTGACATGCGTAATCCTGAACCTGGACTATTACGCTGCCGCATAGCGTCCAAATTTAGGAATGCTATAAAGTATCAACTGTGGATATCCTTCAGTATTATTCCTGATGCACCTGCAAATGAACGTATTCTAGGCTACTACTGTACCTGCAAAAGTGGAGCAAGAACAGTGGGATGCTGTTCCCATATTTGCAACGTACTTTGGTACCTAGGATATGCTCCTCATCAAGAAACAATAAAGTACCGTAGCCGTGAACTTATTAATCAATGTTTCATATTGCGTAAATAGAACAATAAATAACAATATTAATAATATTATTTGAATTTAGGTTTTGTTTATTGTTTGTTTTTTGGGACTTCAATTATGTAGACAAAGACAATAATGTTCAGATCAATTCTACTGCATATCGCGTACTGTTTTCTGATTGGTTGCTAATGAGGATCTTTCATTCACCAGCCAATCATAATCCACTAGTAGAATCTAACACACTCTCGTTCGTAAACAGCTCTGTAAACCGTCAAGTGTTCAGTTCACGTGTTCTGAATCACTACATTGGTCGCGATATTATTTTCAAAACAATATTCAATTGCGAATGTTTCCCTTTCCAATACTGTTTGTGTCGTTTGTTTCTTTAAAGTGATAATTATGATTACTGCCTCAAAACAGAGTATGAAGTCAACTAGTTCTCATTCATCACCAGTTTGGATATAACAAGGTTAGTAGTTTTCTTCACTTTGAAATTGAATATCTATCTCAGGCAGCCTGCAATGTATACATCTACCACAAAATCAGTTCAACATTCTGCATTATTCAAATGTTTTGCATTCGGCAATTGCCAAAGTTTTCCTCTGAGTAGGTCACCTGAAATTAGGCGGGTGGCGCTAGCCAAAATTTTACAAAGAATATTTTCAAAAAATTTGTCACTGTAATTAGTTATAAATGGCATTATACTCGTCATTCACGGGTGTGCAGAGTTTAGATTACACCCTGTATATAAGTAATGGAAAATTGGGGCATTTCAGACGAATTTTTTAAATTCCAGAAAAAACATTTTCGAGCAGGATTCGAACCCGCAATCTCTATTAATGCATTCGGCAAAAACTCGTTTTATCCATAATGGCCAAAGCAAAAAAAATCTCATTCAGAACAAGTTAGAAACAGAAAAGAAAAATAGTATAGACGATTCTATATTTTGTCAAGAAATAACAAGATGCTGTGCTAGCTTAACGTTAACCTAGCAAAAACTTGTTTTTATTCTCCAAAGCAACATAAATTCTAATAAGGGAACAAATTAGCAAGAAATAAGCAGTAAATAATGGTACATATTATTTTAGATTTTGCTAAGAAATAACGAGCACTCAACGCTGAGCTAGCAAAAAATCTTTTTTTTTTCTATAATGGAGGAAGCAACAAAAATTCTGATGAGGAACATATTATACAACAAAAAAGAGCAATGAATTATTTTTATTTTATTTTGGTCAAGTGGTCATGCTAGTTTGACAACGTATAACTTGGGATAATGATAAGAAGAGTGAAAAAATATGAGGAATCCTATATCGTATATTTTTACGATTGTAATAATGTATCTTCCCTTTGGCCATTCGAGAGTAAAGATAGTACAAAAACAGTTGGTGGAGTGGTGGTATTGTAGAATTAATGACGTCGCCTACTTGACTTCTAGCCGTGTGCATGTTGATGCCAAAAAGAAGGTGATTGATGCACGAGGCAATATCGACAATTACGCTTTTTACCTGTTAGCTTTCCGCGATTCGACTTCCGGTCGCACGGTGTCGGTGTGACACCGGACACGGGGCGCGACGGACACGTGCGTCTTTCCGCTTCACCGCCCCGATGACGTCGACGTCAATCGGACGCCCGTTCTTGTGCGTAAAGAACGCCGTTTGATTATTCGATATTCGACGTTTATCGTTTTTTTCTTCGTTGGGAGTGGAGATTGAATATGTCTTACATGAATTTTAGGAAATGTTATGTGAAATGGAATGATACGGATTCAGATTCATACAACGGGGACGTTGGTTTTCCACGGGTCTCAGTTTTGATACATCACGCCCATTTGCAGTGACTTTTTATTAACTGTTATTTGAAAAATTGACCTTTAGTTTTAATTGTTACTTAAGTTTCAAATGATTTGCACGGAAATATTTTCTCAAAACTTTCACTAACCGCTCTTTATCTTCGTTACAGAATGGCAACGTCGCAATGATCCAGTGGTTTTTGTCTCAATTCTGTTGGAACACTGTTTTCAACCTCAAAATATATTTAGTTTTTGTACATTTTTGGTTTGATGTGTGGTGTTCGTGGTGAATTTTAAAAAGATAGTTTTTTTACGATGTCCGCAGAAGCAAAAAAAATTAGGGGGCTGAATTTTAGCCCCAGGAAAGTGAGCCATCTTTTCACATTAGCCCTTCGATATGAAATTATATTGGAAAATAAACAAATGCTATTACAAATTCTCAAGAATACGAAGCATGGGTGAGGATGGGGCATATTTACAACTCTGGGGCGTAAAGATGCAATTAGTGGTGATACATAAAGCTATTACTCTACTCATTGTAGAGACATGAACGTTCAGGAAGCCCGCCGTCTGAATCATGTGCCCCCTGCTGACATAAAACTTGAGTGTCAGAAGCAGTTGATTCATCGGCGAGAGGCTGTTATTTTTAAAATAAAATCATTTTGTTCGAGAAAGCAGTACCTATATTATACCCATGTAGTTTTACAATTGCCGGACATTACAGCCATCTTAAAAACTGGTATTCTATATGGTTATATTTACTATTAATCTATCTATCATCTGGGTACTCCAATTGATTCTCAATTAGGGTTAGAAGTGTCATGACTTTGTTAGCCTTCAAAAAAATATATCTTCATAGTAATTTGCCTGAGAAAAATGGTCTTCTAGAAAATCCTCCACCAGGACCTCATCAAAATTTTCCATTTTCGCATGTCACAAATCTTCAGGCACTATAATAATTTTTAAAAATCAAGTATTTTTGAATATTTGAGGTTAAAGAACAATTTAAAGATTTTTTAAGGAAGGAGTTTGGTCAGTTAGCTAATGCTGTTTTAATGGATGCTTTAAGAGTCTCAATATCTCTGTTCGCCGATGAAACCTTCATTTCTGCTGAAGCTGTAGAACTTCAGGTCAAATTCAACACGATAGATAATAAACATTTCATCAACATATTGTCGTTCTCATCGTCTCATTTTGAATGCGGATAAAGCGGTGTTGGTTTTTTCGTAAAGGAACACACCAATCAACAAGTTGAAATCAACGTGGTGGCGATATATCCATCAGAAACCACAAAATTCTCAGGAATTCATATAGATTCTGTCTGAATAAGGTTAAAAATTACGAATGGAAAAGTATCAGCAGTACTTTTATGATCTGGTGCAACTCGAGGATGTTTTGAATGAGAAAAAAATATACCTGATGTTTACCACGCAATGGTGAATTCAGTTCTCTCCTACAATAAACTCTTGTGGGAAATTAGAAATAACACAAGTTGAGTTCTTTTTACAAGCTTTTATTTAGTTTCACTTGTTAGTTAGTTCGTTCGTTAGTTAGGGGCAAATCTTGCAAGCGAATTTTGACCGACTTCTAGTGGTCCGATTAATTTGAAATTTGGCAGATGTTCATAATTCCGATGACCAAGCATTTTGGAATTTTTGTAAGAAAAAAAAAACAAAATGGCGGCTCCAAGATGGCGGGCGAGATTTGTAATTATGGTCCGGTTTGATTCAAAATTGGGTATGTGGTTTTTTTTTCAAAAACATAAATTCAAGATGGCGGCTCCAAGATGGCGGAGGAGTTTGTGATTATGGTCCGATTCGATTCAAAATTGGTATGTGGGGGTTTTCGGGGTCGAAGATTATGAATTTCTTGTCAAAATTCTTGTCAAATTCTAAATTCAAGATGGCAGACGAGTTTTGTGATTATGGTCCTATTCGATTCAAAATTAGTATGTGGGGGTTTTCGGGGTCGGAGATTAGGAAATGTTTGTGAAAAATTATGAATTCAAGATGGCCGCTCCAAGATGGAGGACGAGTTTCATGATTATGGGCCAATTCGATTCAAAATAAGTATGCGGGGGTTTTCGGGATAGTAGATTATTAATTTATTGTCGAAATTCATAAGTTTAAGATGGCGGCTCCAAGATGGAGGATGAGTTTTGTGATTATGGTCATATTTTATTCAAAATTGGTATGTGTGGGGGTTTTCAGGTTCGGAAATAATGAATTTTGCCCGACAAGCTTTTGAATCTATAACTAACGGAATAACCTACGTCACACATCCAAAGCAATTATTTTTTACATTTTAGAGCATTTGAATAAAAGCTTCTTTTAAAAAGGTTTTTTATTAATTATTTCATTTTGTGCTTTTCAGTACTTAAGTACGCCTTAATCTATGCATTTTTGTTGAAGCATCGTCATTATAAGGCATTTTTCCTGTATGTTCTGAGCTATCTAATCCATCAATGAGGAGACCATCTGAAGATAACTCATCTGCCATCTTGGAGTTGCCATCTCCAATTTATAAATTGTAACTTAAAATCAATAATCTCAGATAAATTCATAATCTCCGACCCCAAAAACCCCCACATACCAATTTTGAATAGAATCGGACCATAAACACAGAGATCATCGGCCATCTTGAAGCCGCCCTTTTAATTTTGGGAATTTTGAAGAGAAATTCATAATTTCCGGCCCCGAAAACCCCCACATACCAATTTTGAATAGAATCGGACATAAACACAGAGATCATCGGCCATCTTGAAGCCGCCTTTTGATTTTGGGAATTTTAAAGGAAATTCATAATCTCCGTCCCTGAAAACCCCCACATACCAATTTTGAATCGAATCGGACCATAAACCAAATCTCGTTGCCATCTTGGAGCGCCATTTTGTTTTTTTCTATAACAAAAATTCCATGAGCCTCCATTTCAATTTCATAAATATCGACAAAAAATCCATAATCTCTGACCCCGAAAACCCCCACATACCAATATTGAATCGAATCGTACCATAATCACAAATCTCTTGATGCTTGTCACCGGAATTATGAACACCTACCAAATTTCCGATCGGAAGACGGCAAGTGCTCCAAAAATAGATTACAAATTTTGAACCGGAAAGAATGACTGACAACGAAGCAAGTTAAATGAAAGCTTGTAATAACAAGAGGAAAATGATCGTCTGCAAGAAAATTTCCGGAAAGAACAACACAAGAAACGGGACCAACGGAAAACATTCTTTGAACAGATTGTCCAGCGAACCGGGGGGTAAATCGTAGGCCTAAAGAAAAATGTCTGGAGAGCGATGGACGGTAAGATAACAAAAGAAGTGCGATACAGGAAGAAGCAAAAAGAACGAAGTGTGGGCTGTACGAGAAGCGAATGAAAAAACAATGCAACATTTGAAAGTACTAGGAATGGAAGTTGTTTCACTGATGATCCAAGAGCACCGTGACAGGGTTGCCGCATCGCATCATTCCGTAAAACCACCGACTTTTGATGGGCAGTCGGTATTGGAAGCCATTTGACGCTGCGGCGACGGCCAATGGATGGGACGATGAAGAAAACGCTACTGCACTTACAGTAGCTATGGAAGGACCTGCTTTGGCAATGTTACAGACCATCCCAACCTTCTCCAGCTTTTCATCGCAGAGTTCGAGGTTTATAAAAAAATGGAAATGCTTTTTGTGATTTCCAATGAAAATAGATCACATTTTTTCTGGCACATAATTCGTTAGCTTGACAATGGTAATTCCAGAATCAATGAATAAATTCAGAAATCTACCTTTCCGATTGGCCGCGCTATCGTTGTTTTTTTTCATGGCATTAAAAGCGCCAAATGGAAGACTTTTTCTTGGGTAACAAATTTCAATGTAAGACAAGATGTAATTGAAAATTATTTGTATGTGTAGGAATAGAATATTGTTTAACAAGCACGGAATGATACTCATTTCTCACGAGTATGATGTTTGCAGCATGAGCTGAAGGCGAGTGCTGCAAATCATACGAGTGGGAAATGAACATTCCGTGTGAGTTATACACTATACTTTTTCTACGGCTTTAATATAAAATAGTGAAATGAATTTACAACAGAAACTTGAACTTCAATTTTAATTGTATAGAACATTTCCATTTACAATTGACAAATTGGTAACATATTGAATAACTGCACAATATTCTGATTCAAATTTTTTAAATTTACTTATTGCAATATTTACAGTTAATTGTTCAATGATTAAATGTGACTGTGAAGCATTTGGGCATTCAATGGCACATTTGATATTTCTTCATTTTCAAAATTATATGACATTGAAGTAGATGGCAGGTTTTCAGATTTATTAATCGAACTCACAATATTATTGGCGATGTCATATTTATTTTTCATTGACTCGTTAATATAACTCTCCGCAACTGTGGTTGATTTCCAACCTCCATGTCGCTTAAGAGAGGTGTTATTTTCGCCAGCTCTATTAGGATTGTTGCTGATGATCTCCTGAAGCAATGACCAGTGTATAATTCAGGATTTGGAAGTTTCAAGTATTCAGCTATTCGTTTTCCCGTATAACCAATTTTATTAATACCAACTCTTTGTACAAGCATTTTTTTTTTTGATAATTCAGAAAAAGATAATCCCTTCCAACGTGTCCAGGACGAAGTTCCCTGTACTTCTTATAAATATCATAAAAAACACCTGTTATTGTGAATTTTCTTGGAACTTTGGTTTTTGTATTTGGTATTTGTACAAGAATTGATGTGGAACCTAAATCTCTACAATCTCGTTTTCATTTTATAAAGTTCATCCCTTCTAGAAGCACCCATAATCCCCATGATTAAAAGGACCTGAAAAAAAAAACCTATTGAATAAAAAAAATTGATACACTACGCGGGCTCGAACCTTCCACTTCGAGTAAAAGGGAAAAATGCGCGAGTATTGTACCGCAGAGCTTAATGTCATCGAGGGTGCAGACATGATATAAGTAATAAAGATGTATTTGTGATTTTTTTCAAGCTGAGCCAATTCACTCAAAAAGATAATAACTTACCTTATCAAGTGAATGAATGTCATCAAGAGCGTTTTTTATAAACTTATCGATTTCATCAGTGAAGGAAATTTTCGAATTCCTCGGCCTGTATCCGTTTGATTTTCTTTTTAGGAATGCTCTAAGTTTTGAATAGTTACCAATGTCTACAGTTCTGTTGATATTTATCATGGTCCTTAACATGGAATTTTGCGCCCATGAAGTTGAGGATTTAAATTTCTGATACAATTATCAAAGTATGCAAGTAATACATTTCCTGAATTGACGCGGTGACCTTTTCCTTTTGCCAATATGTGAAGGTTTGTAGGCTTTTTCATATTTCTCTTTCGATACTTCCGGAATCAAGTTTATACATGCCTGATTTGCGGCTGCAATTATGTCTGGAGGAGTTAGTTCGTCAATTTCACTGCTCATCATACCTTTAAACTTTGACAAGTTTTGATGAAACTGAATTGACAGATGTCTTCAGTTTTCCTTGCTTTCCATGGGAGACGTGATTTAATGACCAACAATAACACAATGACTTCTTGTGTTATCAGATAAGGAAATGAAATTGAAAACATACAATGTACTCCATTGTTTAATCAAAAACAGTTTAAAAAATGCAGTTTAGTATTATAGCCGTAAAAAAAATCAATTGTGTGTCTCTAACAAGTCGATTAATCTCACAATAATAAAAAAATAAGTACTCATAAAATATTTCATTGGATGTATAATTTTCATAGCATACGAATACAACAAATATCCTGGCTAGATTTTGATTGTCGCTTCGCGTTGAGAAAGTCGTAAAATATTTTTTGGTGTGATTAGAAGATCGGTATGTTACGAAAATGTCTGCATTCCTCCAGCCCGGTCGACTGGTTAATATCACTTTTAGATAGACCAGGCGCCATACACCATCTAGTCTGCATGTCTTTCGGTTTAATCTTTTTTTTCACTTGTCGAATAGCCGAGACGAATTCCAACAAATGTTTTTATCGGACATTTTGTTTCAACAACATAATTCATCGAAAGTACATAAGAATTCTTCCAATAAAATTAGCTGAAGATGCATAGTTTTTGATACCGAATAACCTCCCATTTATAATATATTCTTTTGAGATATTCATTGGTGTGGCTCTTCGTTGAAATTGATATGTGCTGAATGTTGACTCGCCTATCGACTAATCGAAAAAAAAACAACGAAAAACACGACTCTCAAATTTCTGTGAAATATATTTTTTTCTTGTTTGAATAGTCAGGGGTTTAAAATTTTACTACGACGATTACCTAAATAGCAGCAAGTTGTTAATTTTATCGAGCTTTTCATAATATTTTGTTTAAATAAGTATAAATATCTTCCTACTTTCGATAACTGTACAAATATCTATATAAAATGCGTGAAGAAGTTTTACAAAATTTATTCTACTGTCCAGTTAAATTAAATAGGAATTAATCTCTGTATAATGTTATAAAAAATATATTGAACTAGTATATGTTTTCGTATGGGGCGAGACGAAAATTCATTTATAACCAAAGAACCCTGCACGAAAACATATGGGAAATTGGCTCTCGGTCGAATTGGCTGAAATTTCATTATGTTATAGTAGGATGAGTCATTAGAAAAAAGTGTGAGTTTAAATGATTTTGTATGTTTAGTTTCTGAGATATAAGCGGCCAAAGATCGTAAAAACGTCGTATTGGGGTAGGATTGACAAAGATAAAAACTGTTTTTTTTTGTATAAATAAGACAAAGTAAGGATGAAAATGTATTGATCATAAACATGTTCAATTATAATCTTATTGATGATAGTACATTAGGGTGTATATGGGGCATAGTCAACCAACAGACAGACATCGGGACAAGTGAAACTGAATAAAAGCTTGTAAAGTCTTCAACTAAATTCATAATCTGCAATCCCAAAAACCCCGACAAACCAATTTTGAATAGAAACAGGCCATAATCACAAAACTCGTCCACCATTTTGGAGCCGTCATATTTAATTTATGAACTTTGACAATAAATTCATAATCTCCGACCCCGAAAACCCCTCACATACCAATTTTGAATAGAATCGGACCATAATCACAGAGATGGTCCGCCATCTTGGAGCCGCCATTTTGATTCCATGAATGTTGACAAGAAATTCATAATCCTCGACCTCAAATAGGTACCCTCAAAAAGCAATTTTGAATCGAATCGGACCATAAACACAAATCTCGTCTGCCATTTTTTTTATCCTTAAACAAAAATTCCATAATGCACTGTCACCGGAATAATAAACATTTGCCAAATTTCACGTTAATCGGACAACAAGAAGTGGGTCAAATTTTACTTGTAAGATTTGATTACACACATCGGGACAGGTGACACAAAATAAAAGTTTAAAAAAACAACTTCATTCTCTATGAAAAAAAAATTTTTGGAAATTTTAATCACGTTATTAATTGAACCACAACCCTTGCTTTAAAAGTTAGCCACTTGCACCATTTTAGGAATGTTAATTTTGTAACGAAAAACAAATAAAAAAGGTTATAGGGTTCTAAGCTAAAGAACCCCGCACGAAAACATATGGGAAATTGGCTCTCGGTCGAATTGGCTGAAATTTTATTATGTTATAGTAGGACGGGTCATTAGAAAAAAGTGTGAGTTTAAATGATTTTGTATGTTTCGTTTCTGAGATATAAGCGATCGACGTTCTTAAAAACGTCGTATTGGGGTAGGATTGACAAAGCAAAAAACTGTTTTCTTAGTCGAAATAAGACAAAGTAAGGATGAAAATGTATCGATCGGAACTCATAAACATGTTCAATTATAATCTAATTGATGATAGTACATTAGGGTGTATACGGGGCATAGTCAAATAAATCGTTTTTCCGGATTTTTTTCCAGCATTATTTCAAAACCAACAAGTTATATTTTGTTAAGATATTGCAGGCGAAAAAACGTGTTTTATTTCTTGATGACTCTCTCTGTTTGAAATATTTTTATTTTTTATTTTTAAGTATAGGTACCCCTATACTGAAAACAATTGACAGATCGTTGTTTATTACAAAAAAAGGAATTGATTGCTACAGCCTATTGGATAAAAGATAGGGTAACATTCTGATGAACTCAATTATTCAATATTACCTTTCATTTAGATAAAGGGTGCGTTACATTTTTTTTTTAGGTCATCACAAAGTTTTTGTTGAATATCTAGAAAACTGTACCGTTAATTTGGACCATATTTTACACACAATATTTTGAAAATGTTGACTATCATATACGATAGTTTTATCAACTTTGTATGTTGCGTTTCCAAGATATGCATTTTTGAAGTTCACGGTATTACGATATATGGGGTAACCTATCGATTTAACAAAATTCCATGGAACCTTTCGACACATTCAATTCTTTTATAAAACTTTTCGAAATCAATTATTTGATACTATAAACAACACAAACCACACCCAACAACAATTTGGAACTCAACAGTATACTTATACTTATACTTATATATTATACTTATACTTATATATATATATACTTATACTTATATATATACTTTATAGCATTCCTAAATCTGGAAAATATGAACAATAAAGTACCCTAGCCATAAATTATTGAGAAATGTTTTAGATTGCGCTAATAGACCAATCAATAACAATATTAATAATTTTATTTGAATTTGGGTTTTGGTTTTTTGAGAGTTCCATTATGTAAATTGTTGACTATGTTGTTTATAACTAATTAGTTTCATTTTCGACTTGTTATATTATAATTTCCATAATATTCATTTTTATGTTAGAATTCGTTATTTATAATTCGATTTTTTTTTAGTCAAAAATGTTGAGTTCCAAATTGTTGTTGAGTATGGTTTGTGTTGTTCATAGTATCAAATAATTGATTTCGAAAAGTTTTATAATAGAATTGAATGTGTCGGAAGGTTCCATAACATTTTGTTAAATCGATAGGCTACCCCATATATCGTATTACCGTAAACTTCTAAATGAAAGGTAATATTGAACAATTGAGTTCATCAGAATATTACCCTATCTTCTATCCAATGGGCAGTAGCAATTAATTCCTTTTTTTGTAATCAAAAACGATCTGTCAATTGTTTTCAGTATAGGGGTATACTCGAAAATTAAAAAAAATATATATTTCAAACAGAGAGAGTCATCAAGAAACAAAACACGTTTTTTCGCCTACAATAGACTGAAACTATACTATCTTAACAAAATATAACTTGTTGGTTTTGAAAAAGTACTGGAAAAAGAATCCGGAAAAACCATTTTTTTACTATGCCCCGTATACATTCTAATGTACTATCTATCACTAATAAGATTATAATTGAACATGTTCATGAGTTCCTATGAATACATTTTCATCCTTACTTTGTCTTATTTCGACTAAAAAAACAGTTTTTTTCTTTGTCAATCCTACCCCAATACGACGTTTTTACGAACTTTGGCCGCTTATATCTCAGAAACTAAACAAACAAAATCTTTGAACTCACACTTTTTTCTAATGACCCTCCTACTATAACTTAATAAAATTTCAGCCAATTCGACCGAGAGCCAATTTCCCATATGTTTTCGTGCGGGGTTCTTTATCCTGTAAACCTCCTCATACTATGGATCTCCGATTTGTCATGCATAAGGAATATTTTTTTATTCGTGATTTTTCAGTGGATTCCATATAGTTTAATAACCGTGGGGTCGTGGATGCGTAAAATGGATTTTCGTAGAAAAAATGTATTGAAAACCTAGTTAATGTGATGCCACTCTTGCATCAATGTTACAAATGGTTTCTGGTGAGTACTCCTTTTTGGAAAACATTCTTCTTTGCCTCATTCAGCTATATCAGTATATCTATCAGATGTAGTTCAATGTCCAGCGTGGCTTAAGCCGGGGAAGTAGTTGTTTTTTGTTAGATATTCCCAAAAAATCACATCATTTTTATTCTTGAGATATATTGGAGAAGACGCCAGATTTCCTGATATACATACGTTTTTCATTGTCCTCATTCTCGATATCCCAATCACCAATTATTCGATCGATATATCGATCGTTTACTTTTATCATTATCATATAGCATCAACTATTTACTGCATAAGAAAAACTATATTTTCGCAGCTGAAAGAAAACGGTGTATACCTGCATGAATATTATTTTTAATAACTGTATATGCATTGGGGAACATCGTTCCTTCATATTATAACGCCATCATCTTTCCTTTCCATAACACTTTTTCTTATTTTTCATATAGCCGATCGAATGTTCACGCATCTAGACTGGCATTCTATTTTTATTTATTCTATTTTATTCGGAAGTAAATTACTCACTATAACGTAGATTACTATCTGATCACCTCGACCTATTTAATAATTCAGCACGAAGGCTTTCCGATACGCCATTAAGTCCATTTGGACGCCCATGATCGTATATGTACATTTGTGAAAAAGTGCATTACGTTATTAGACTTTGTCGATCATCGAAAATACTGCCGATGTTTGTTGTTGTTCCACTTCTATTACGAAAGTAAACAAAATATGGTATATTATATCCTATGGTAGGTATAAAACAAAAGTTTTTTTTATAAAAAAAACGCTTAACGTTCTTCCCTAAAAATAATTTCGACCGACACGATTCCTTCTCCATTATTTCACACCTATTTTCCTTTTCCCTTTATCTTTCCCTCGATATGCCCTCTCCTTCATGCTTTCTCACTTTCTTCCAGTCGCAAGTTCTCAACATGATAGTTGTCAAAATTCATTATATTTCGTTAGCCTACTTATACCAGGTATTTACTATTTTTCTCAAGAGCAAACAATAGCGCGTCACAGGAAACAGTCGAATTTCTTCCTCGCCCTGCCCAGCTAGAGTGTGGCATATATTTACCAAGAGTGGGAGTGCAGATAGTGAACTGTTTGAGTATTGGCAACACTGTTCTGTGCTGTCTCAATTTAATGTAGGGGGCAGCGCCAATTGGATAAAAATTTCGCGATCGTAGATTCGGTTTTTTGCAAAAACCAATGATTTCATGGAAGAGATATTTTTTGTATAGTCTCGTTGGTCCCATAAGAATTCGGGAATCTTTTAATTTTTCCCATTCATCATGTCATATCACTTTTTTTTCTTAAAAATCTTCATAACCAAAAGTCACTGAAGTTCCCGATTTTTTTTTTCTGAAGGTTTAAAACCGATTCCCGTTTCATCAAGGTAGTGCTCTTAACACTTTGAAGTCGTCGGTCTTTCATTTTCTCCGGATGACACCGTAGTAGGTATTTGGAGTTTTCTCCTATATTTTCTATGGCACGCATCCAATAGTATATTGTACATCGAGCTTTTCTCACGAGTGTGAAAGTTGCGGCAATTCATATGAGTGAGAAATTTGCATTCCATGCTCGTTGTACACTATATTTTTTCTATGATATTATTCCCACTTTCGTTTCAAATCAACAATATCTTAATACTCCTTTCTTCTTCTGTTATGCAGTTATGAGAAAAAACACCATCGAAAAGTTGAAATGGAGGCCAACAAATAATTCAATCATACACTTGGGTAAATATTGATTTTCATGAAAATAAAAAAGACAAAGCAGTCAAATGATCATTTCAAATGTATAGGCTATTCCAATTGGAAAAACAATTAAGAAGAAAAGGAAGTATAATCTCTCACACTTTTGTTTGATACGACCATTAAACAAATGAAGGTATCTGAGTTACGCGGTATAATTTCACGTTAAAAATGCATATTTCTATATTCAACTATATTAAACATATTTCCATTTATTGTTATTGACAATATTAAACGTTACATTATTACAGTGGGTAAGAGTAAT